>JACATO010001054.1:0-62500 GCA_018389105.1 Nautilus pompilius
TGGAGATGAGGAGAGAGAGAGAGGAGAGGAGATTCGTTGATGAGAGGAGAGAGATTGGAGAGGAGCGAGAGGAGAGAGGAGCGAGTGAGAGAGATGAGATGAGCGAGAGATTGTGAGAGGAGATGTGTGAGAGAGAGAGAGAGGATGGAGAGAGAGAGAGAGAGAGGAGAGAGAGATGTGAGAGAGATGGGAGAGCGAGAGAGAGAGAGAGTGAGAGAGCGAGCGGAGAGAGAGAGAGAGAGAGAATATTCGTACATACCAATAAAAGTCTTTATATTTCTTGTTTGAAATATCTGCGTAATAAAAACTCACTACAATATGTTGGAGATCTAACTGCACAAATTCTTTAGGTGCAGTATCCTTCTTTCTATTTTCATCAGCAAGTTCCACCGTTCTGACCGCTGATGTCTAATTTTTTTTTACCTTTAGTTTCGTTAAACAAAAATTTACTTCTTTACCACTTCTCGTTTGACTGTCTTGAAGAATGAAAAAAGAACACCTTTTACTGTACAGGTAATCAGATAGTATCAAATATTAAAGATTGCTTATGGAAGGTAACTACAGCGTAAAATATGTCTTCGGATTTGTTAAGGAACTCAAAATGTGCGGGTGGATAAGACTCATTGTTAGTACTTTTTTCTAATATGAGACTGTTCCTTAGTGACCTTCTCGTCGTCAGAAATGACTGCAGGTGCTGTAGTTTCTTATTTTCTTTTCTATGCGGACCTCTGTCCTTCGAATTCATGAGGAAGAGCAGTGAGCTAGGACAGGGAGATGTGTGTGTGTGTGTGCGTGTGTGTGTGGATGGAAGGGTAACCATGCAAGCTACCCGCGTACGGTTGGGTGCTCATAAACGGTGGTCAGCGGCAAGCCAGGCGGGACCCCAACTACAAGTACCCAAAAGCTTCTTACTAGAAATCCTCTGTGTACCTGTGGGAGGAAAGAGGAGTGCCCTCAGGAAAAAGTTCAGGCGGACTGATACAGAGGAGCGAGAAGGAAACAGGCTTTCGGAGTTGCCAAACCATCTCCATCATCAACGACCATCCGCCATCCGAGTAATACTCGGTAAGGCAGAGGTCAGATGATCAATGAAGAGTATCGCAGATAAGCTTCAATGAATTTTTCGTAAGGCGGTTAGTATTAAGGGCTGCTGGAGTTGGTGCAGAAGCCAGCCAGAGAATTTGTTCTGCAACCGAACATTTAGTGTGTTGTCAAATCTATTGCGGGCTGGGTGGTCGGTCATCCCTGTATGGGGTGAGAGTAAATGATCGCCTCTCTCTTGAACTCTAGCTCAGAAGTACCTCATCTTTATTATCACTGGCTTTCCATCGAAAGACGCCCCAACCCTAACTAAGCTAGATGCCCAGGAAGACGACATCTCTGTTGGAACCGTCGGCGAAGAGAAACGGTGGCATTTTGGCATTGGTGAATCTTTGATGTGGTAAGGGCAAATGACGCAGACTAGGCTAAGTCGGCCAGGGCCTGATGCCGTTAGTGGAGGATAAATAAAAATGACTGATTGGTGCGGTAGTTTTCAAGAATGGTGTCAACGTAACACTGATGAACAGTACAGAGCAAAATACGTACAAATTTGTTTTGTCCCCTATTTACGAAATCAACTGGATAACCTGACGTAACAACTTTCGTTGATCAGATCTCCACACCGCTAAAGCTTCTAAAAATATACTTCCGTAAATGAAGTCGTTTTTAAATAGTTCTGGTTTGCAAATTTCCAAATTAATAGTTTAGCAGTTCTTCATTAGATGTTCACAGCTAGCTGTGCGTTTCACCGAAAGTTAAACACATCTTTCTTATAAAAGGCTGGTGGAGACGGGTTATAGTTGATCTCTACCTGTATTCAAGTCGTTTTAATGCCGTAACAACTTACTTTCTTGCAACAACTGGCCTTAGTCTGCCATACTTAGGACTTAATGGTTTCTTTCTCCATAAAAGTAAATTAAATAGGTATTTTTTAAAAAAATTATGAAACTATACACGCGCGCGGGTGTGCGTGTGTGTGTATGTGTGTGTGTGTGTTTGTGTGTTTGTGTCCTTAAGCATTAATATATTTTTATACATATAAGCTACAAATACTGAATTTTCATACGTTTTATTTTGTGATAAGAACCCTGGAAACGACATTCGCTTTGTGAGTAAAATCCATCTACCAGTTAAACAGAAATAATAAAAAATCCGCTGGTGTATATTGACGGGGGAGTAGTAGTATCAGAATGATGTACAGTTAGGTCACAGAAGTCTCGATGCAGATCTCTCTCTCTCTCTCTCTCTTTCTCTCTCTCTCTCTCTCTCTCCCTCTCTCTCTCTCTCCTGCGCGACAGTTCAAATTTCATTCCAATTCTTTCTCAAGGAATAACAGATTTTTTTGTTTACAGGATCAGAAAAATAAACAGACCCACAAGGAGGGTGGGGACCAAACATTTTTCGAGGTGAGGTAAAAAAAAAAAGAAGAGATATGTATAAGATTGTTTTTTTGTGTAAATCAACCAAGGTAGGCATGAACTGGGCCGTCTTGTTTGAGTTACATGTAAACAGACACAAGTAGATTTCAAAGCCATAAAGAAACTTCTCGGTGCATGTTGTTTTGTAGGCTGGAAGGAAAGGAAAATATCTTTTATAGAAGAACTTGGAGGAATAAATTCCAATAAATGGAGCAAAAAATAAAAGTTTGGTTCGACACAGAAACTGGTTTAAAATAACAAAAACAAACGATTTAAGACTTTTAAAGGAATAGTGTATAGATAAAAAATAATCTAAACATGCTTCCACGATGTATGAACTTCTGGTTACCGCAAACAATGTGACAACGTTTTGTCCGGCTATAAGAAACTAGTGTTCTAGAATTACCACACCCCAATCCAAAATAACAAGAAAGATAATGTTAATCAGATTCAACTCAGCAAAACGTTCACAGATGAAACAACAAAAACTGACCGTAGTCATTTAAGAGATGGGGGAAGAGGAGAATTTGAAACATACAAATTAAATGAGAGAAAAAGAGGCGAGAACACTCTGTTTTCATTTAAGAGCAGGTTTGAGATGTTTGAATAAAGATTTTTGAATTTAGCGTTTGAAATCCGAACAAAATGAGATCAGTATTTTCACATCATTCAAAAACATATTAATGATTAGAATTTAAAGCAATGTTCTAATAGAGCTATATTGGATCGCATCTGCCATTAGTATTTATTACTTTAATAGATATCTTGCCATTAAACAAAAAAGAGAGCGAAATATTGTGCATAAACGAGGCATGTAACAAAAGATCTTAATTTATTCATTACCAACCTCCAAACTTAAGCTTAATAATAATAATAATAATAATAATAATAATAATATAATAATAATAATAATAATAATAATAATAATAATAATAATAATAATAATAATAATAATAATAATAATATACAGATTTTATCATAAGAAAAAAACCAGTGTCGCTAAGTTAGTTGATCTTTAAGGAGACATGCGTTACTCTGTCAAATGACGTCACAAGAGTCATTGTAAGTTATCTCCCATGAAAGTGGCTTTGCCTAAAGGTTTTTGCAATATGCAGTATAGTAGCCGCTGACAGGATAACCCAAAACAAACGATTTTACTCATGTCAGCGCGCTTTATCGTTAAAATAAACTGTTAAATAAATTGCCAAAGAAACTACCCATGTGTAACATGCAAACGTTAACTTCGTACAGAAAATAAATTGTGTAGGTAAAACATTTGTAATGAAATTTAACATTTACTTTTTTGTGCTATTAGTAACACGCTGACTTTCAATAAATTTACATATTAATTGTTTTTTTTTTTTTTTTTTACAAATCTTTTGCAATAATTATATATATACGCAGTGTATTTAATGGTTAGGCATGCACTTTATGTAAAAGTTCTCGGAGAAAACAGAAACCTAATCAATCCGATTTCCAAACCTGCTGGTTCTTTGACAACAGCGGGCACGAACTCCACCACCTTACATGGGCAGACAGCCAGGTGTCTTTTCCCGACCCAAACATTTCACTCTAAATGTATTTTAATAGATACTGCCAAGCCTTCGTTTGCAAATGAGCTGCAGTTCGTCGAGATTTCGGTACTTACCATGAATAAGTAAATGAACCATTTCTGTTTAAGGAGAAAAGAGAGAGAACTGATTCACACTATATATATATTAAATGTAGTTTCTTCAGTGCAATTCAACGCAATCGGTAGCTGCCTTAGATGACAGAGCCGATGTCTGAATGTGAAAACGCGGGTATACCACCTGATAGGTAAGAATACGCCTACCGACAGACGCTTATGGCCGGTTTTGTCACCCGCTGCTATCCCATCAACCCTGTCTGCACTTACGATCCGGACTCAACTCGAGGCTACACTGCAGAGCATTAGTTAAGAGGCAGGGAGGAATTGAATTCAAAAACTCTTTTTTTTTTGTTTTTGTTTTTTCAGAATAAATTAATACACATCGTTTAATCTGTAATTTCTTTACAGTATACCGATTTGTCAAAACACAGTTAACCAATAGATGATCCTTATAAGAATAAGCCCACCTTAAATAAGTTAATTAAAACGAATAGGTTCAAACCGTATCTTTCATAAACAACATTCCAAGAAACGAGCGAACTGGTGATTTGGATATTACCTACAGAAAGCAAAAGAGTCGGCACCGATACAATGGTAGCAAGAAAATAAACTTAGGTGTTATCATTAAGAGAATAGAGAATTGTAACTCAGCAGTTCTTCGCTTCCGTTGTTCATCGTGGAATATTATATATTTTTGTTTTTCTTTTTGAAAACATATTTATACTTATTTTGTAACTGTTCCTTTATTTTTCCTGTTAATGATTTTTCTTTTCTTTTCCCCGCTTCGTTTGTTTAATATTACAACTTAGTTTGATGCTTGTAGTGATTAGTGCTTATTGAAATAAAATGACTTATAGATTTGTCCGTATTACGCAAAGTAATAGCTAATCAATAGTTTTATACGCTCCACCTTACCGTCTATCCACTAACATTTGGTAAAAATTTCAAGATTTTTAATAAAATAATAAACAAATATGTGAGAGGCCTTAATGACTATATAAGTACTATGTTTTACTATGTTTTAACTTGCCACTAAATTTAATTTATGCAGCCAGTAATAATAATAATAATAATAATAATAATAATAATAATAATAATAATAATATAATAATAATAATAATAATAATAATAATAATAAGAGGTAGAGTACACCACAAGAAGGTAATGTAACAGGCTGTTTCTTCTAAGTAATAAAATACCCACCAACTCACGCCACAGTAATCTATCCTTACTTTCGATTTCTGAGTATTTAATTTACTTTTATTGAGAAACAATTCAGTGTAACAAGAGACTGATGCTTCACAAAAAATGAACTGAAAATGAACAACCAGCAACCAAAGAAATAAATGATAGATTTGTATCCATACAGTTCATAAACATTTTGCATATTATTATTACTGTTGTTGATGTTGTTGACAAGACTGACGAGAAGAAGGAACAGAGAAGTTTGCAATAGACGAGGTTACGATGCCATTGTTCGGAAAGTTTAAACGAAAAGAGATTCTTTCCTACATACAGAGGTTAATCTTATTATGATTTTCTTTTTTAATCAGCTCTGATTCTCCTCTATTACACAGCAGAAGACAAAGCTGCTCCTGTGTTCAGGCAGCTATCAATCCGATTAGCTCGTATTTCTGCTAACACCTTCGTTACTTCTGCGCCGCCTGGAAGGTGTTAATGAATTCTGTACTACACAATTAAGAATATGAATTTTTAATATAAATGTGCAACTACACACGTGTTGGGGTTGTACAGTGCTTTTTATTGGCAGTATTAACGACTAGTTAATAATAACAAATGAATACTAAAGTTACTAATAACAGATAACATCTGCTGAACAGTTAAATATGTATATATATTTATCTTTCTAGATTTCTGTGCTTATATACTCCCCGATCTTTGATTGTACGCAAATTAAATGAAATATGTTAAGACACCCAGACTGTTTCCAAATTTCCCCAGGTACCACATTAAATGCCACTTTTCGGTAAATATTCGCAAATGACTCTAGAAACTTCTGGCTTAGTGGAAACACGGTAGCCCGACCTAATCGCGGACCGGCAAGAGAGAACCTACAAATCCCTGTAATCAGTAGCTTTTGTTCCATATTTTATCTATTTATTTATTTATTTTAAATGTACCTTTTATTTTAATTTCCGCTCGAGCTGTTTCATTCGCTTGTTCCGTTCCTGGACTTATAGATACCCTCGCCCACTCGGAGGAGGAAGGGCCGCTCTGATCGATCGTCATTATGCGCCAGTCTTCCTCCGCCTCCTCCGGTGTCTCACGCTTTTGATGCTACGGAAGTTCTCTGATTTGTCTTGCAAAGAAATCGCAGCACACGGTCCTTCAGCGTTGGTGTGTGTGTGTGTGGGGGGGGGGGAGGGAAATCCCCCGCGTGGTACCGCTCTGGCTGGCGATTTTTGAAAAAGGTGGATCGGCGTTCCGCAGTGACGCCTGAAACGTTCAGCTAGCTGGTCGTAGTGGGACCGACCCTCCAGCTATCGGCGCCGAGGTTGAAATGTCCTAGTTTCTACCATTCCCCGGCATCTTCCCACTTTCCGATCTTTAGTTAGTTTTCTTTTTAAGTTTAAAGCGATATCGATGGTACAATATATGTAACAGCAGGAGAGAAAACATCATCGTCAGTAAATCCCGGCGACGTTCGAACAAAACCCAGCAGAAAGCAGCTTCGCCGTAGTACTATCCGGCCTCCTGGTTTCATTTGAACGCCCCTGTTAATAAGAATAAGAAATTTGTGTGTAGTCCATAGTTAGGAGTCGATGATAAGTCGTTCATATGATCGAGGGCTATTGAATAGGTTAAGTAAATAGTAAACCACAACTAACAGGCAAATTCGGAAGCACTGGCGGCCCCTTATTTAGAGCTGAGATTGACAAAGGTTAAAAGAAAAAAAAAATGATAATTTCTTTCTGACAAAAGAGCTGACTTGAACACTCGAGCCGAGACATTGGAACCTTAAAGGTCTAACGAGAGAGAGAGAGAGAGAGAGGAGGGAAGAGAGAGAGAGGAGAGAGAGAGAGGAGGAGAGAGAGAGAGAGGGAGAGGAGAGAGAGGGAGAGAGAGCGAGAGAGGAGATGGCGTCACGAGAGAGATATGACGTAAGCAGAGAGATAGATGGCGTCACCTGAGAGATATGACGTCAGCAGAGAGAGAGAGAAATGGAGAGAGACACACAGAGAGAGAGATGGAGAGAGAGAGATAGACGTAAGCAGAGAGTTAGATGGCGTCACCTGAGAGATATGACGTCAGCAGAGAGAGAGCGAGAGAGAAATGGAGAGAGACACACACACAGAGAGAGAGATGGAGAGAGAGAGAGAGACGTCATTACACAGAGAGAGATGGAGAGAGAGAGAGAGATATGGGGGTGGGGAGATATGTGATGTAAAAGAGGACTAGAAGGAAGGTAGAGAAAGACTTTAAAAAAAAAGAAGAACAAAGAAAGATTTTCTTGAATTACTGGTGGAGACGTCAGGAAAGCGGTGACGCCTGCCCCGTCGGGACGGAGAGGGGTCGAGGTCGATCCCCTCCCCCTACAAGCACTCCAGTCCCGCCACACCGCCACTTTTCAAAATTAAATGTACCCAAGTTTTGAAAAAGAAACCAAACGGCAAAACGGACGGCGATATACGTGAAATAAAAATCCTCAAATGCGAAAAACCGGAATTTATTGCCTAAATATGAAAGGAGATAATTGTTCTCTGAATCTCATTTTATTGCACGACCGCAATGGCTCAAGATTATAGAAATGCATTAAGCGTACTCTGAAATGATGGAACTTATTTCAATCAGACCCGGGTTAACAGAACTTTCCCCTTTGTTTAAGAGGTCGAATTGTTACCGAGAGAAGTCGCCGCCACCAGTCACTGCTAGAGGTTCCCATTTTTGTGAATCGTTTGTTGTGGATGCATTGTCAATTGTCTTGAAGCAGCTTGTTTTAATAACGTACATCTGAAATCCCACTAAATCTGTTGTTCTGTTTATTTGCTCGCAAGCCGGCCAGATATAAAAGAATTAGTAATCACGTGGTGCCCTTATAAGTCTCTATGCTGTCACGCAAAGTCGGGTTTATTTTGTAGAGTGTGTTTCAAGCTTCCGGTTTAATATCATTCCTCCCCACAATCTATTTCTTCCAGGTGAGTTGTCTGTACAAATCTGTGTGCCTTCGAGGTATTCACGGTGTGCCTAGAAAAGCTAATGGACAGGCGGTTTTAGAGCGATCTCAGAAATTGAAAGTAGCGAAAGCTAAGACTTTAGTCAATATATACCCCCCCCATTACAACTGTTAGGTGTGGTACGAAACAGATGTATTCCATGAAAATTAAATACAACAAATAGATAGAAATAAATATTTAGAATGTAGATGTAGACCTAAAATGCGCAGATTGCTGAGACAAAACCTATACAGAAATTCGAGTAGCATTTGATAACGTGGCCGATGTTTATTTAACAATTCATAAACACTATTTGTCGCAATTGTTTACATAGAATTATTCGCTTGCGATTAATTTTTTTTTATTTTTTAAGGAAAAAGAAAACTTTTAAAGAGAGCTTCCAGACATTAAAGGTGTAAACCAAGCTAACAGATCTTCAGTGTAAGCGTTGATTCCGCGCTCTTAATCATAGTATCTTTACTCATTAAGAAATATCTCTGGTATAAGTCACGTGTATCGATAGCGGGACTTCTCACCCTAACTTATTCTTCATGCATAGCATTTTCTATCAGACCTGAAACTGTGTTATGTACTGTATTCTGATAAATATTTGCTTTATTTTAAATTATTTTACCTCACACACACACACACACTGCAGCAACTTACCGATGATTTTGTTTCTGAACAGAAGTCACAGATGAATAGAACGTGATGCCGTGGGCAATCTCGGTAATGACGTCTTACCGGGGTCTTTAGAGATGAGACTGCTTCCGATTGGTAAAAGCTAAATAATTTGTTTGTGTTTTTTTTTTCTTTCTTTCTTTCTTAGACGAATAATGATCGTCAGAGAACAAGCATTGATCGCCAGCTCAAATATTGCAACAACAGTCTTCTGTACTGGACTGTGCGCAGAGAAATATCCAGCTGTTTGATGGAAACCTAGCACGAGTTTAATGGCGTATATTGTTTCGGAAGACATTTTATTGAGAACTGTGATCGATGAAAACGGCATGCTAGAAGAGTATTCAAACCTCTGTAAAACGAACTGAAAGAAGCCCGATTATTATTATTATTATTATTATTATTATTATTATTATTATTATTATTATTATTATTATTATTATTATTATTATTATTATTATTTATTAAAATACAGTTACCTCAAGATTACTAATATGTACGTGCGTAAGTGTAGATGTGATTTTAAGTCTTATAAACCTCTAAAAGCATTTAATTATAAATCTTTTCATTTATCTTGAAAGAAGTCGGTAACAACAGTCTAACGAAAATTGCGATTGCAGCACATGTCCCTTTTTTTTCCCCGGGATCTCCTCTCTTCTCGCCATCCACTTATCTTTGTCAGATTGTCTATTAGCACGGCCGGGAATATTAAAGAAAAGAAACCGTATCCCAGTGGTTTTAGCAGCATAGGATGGCAAAAGCCATTAGAATACTAATGTACTGTCGCTGCCCCAGAGAACGGTGAGGTCACCTCATCGCAAATATCTTGTTTCAGGAATTCAATATATCAAGCGCTTTGTCCACGACTTTCTGGTACACAAAAGCGCCACTGACTGCTGGACCAGTTTACAGAGGGGTTTCAAGAGAACGTGAGACATCCTACACAAGATGAGTGAAACCTTGATTTCCAACAGATATATTATTTAGAAAAATAAAACAAAAACAGAGAGACATCCTACACAAGATGGGTGAAACCTTGATTTCCTACAGATATATTATTTAGAAAAATAAAACAAACAGAGAGGACCGTGAGTGTAGTATGGTTTTATAACGGCAGACAGATACCTTCTTGCGCACAGCGGATTTTAAATTATTAAATGTATTACATTTATTATAATTGTATTTTGGTCTGTTTAACCCTATTCACAGAGCAGCTGGTGGTCCAGCGGTTAGTTAGGCTGCGGGACTGCCCGAGTTCGGCTTGCGTTGATTTCGGGCACCTGCTAGTCCCACGGAGTTTCCTCCCACCTCTAAAAAGTAAAGAACTTTAGTAGGAATTTGTGTGTGTGTGTGTTTCGTGTTCCTCACGGGTGGTCGCCGAGATACAGGTCTCTCTACTCGCGTTCAATGCACATTTTTATGGAAGAACAAAAGTTAGTCATGATAAGACACCAGATGTCTTCACTCGGTTCTAATTATTGTACAATGCTATCAAATTTTATGGCCACAGCAATACTTATTCTAAAGTTCGTCCTTCATTGATTTGTTTGTACAATTAACGCTGGTAACAGTGAAAGCGTTTTTGCTGACTATGTGATAGCCGGAGTTTAAAATTTAAAGGCGTAAGAATATACACTTTGTATGGTAAATATTTATGTTTGATATCGCTTTGACATTTTGTGCGTCGCTAATTTACATTTTTGAGTTCCTCTGAGTGGAAAGTAGAAAAGTTGGTGTACGTAACAGGGTAATTTTTATTCTTTTTACAGAGATAGATATTTTTTTGAAAATCATTTCCTATACAGATATGTTAGAGAACCAGTAATTTTTATTTAAACGTAGAGATGGGCTATAACTGACGCCATATGCTTAGGTATGGATAAGCTATATCGATTTAATATGCTTCGATCGATTTGTGATCCAAAAGTTAAGGATATGAAGTCGATTATAACTCATCTATAAGTAAGTATATGACGTCAGTTATAGCTCAGCTCTACCTTTAATTAGGAATTCCTTGCACAGTAACTTATCCCTATAACAACAATTAGTCCCAGTTATATATATATTTAATGTAGTTACATTTTTCTTCGCTTAATATAATTTTCAACAGATATGTTCTAGAATTTTGATGTTTTCTTTATTCTGTATTTTAAATTTTTATTCACATGTAGAAAAATCATTCACAAAATAAAGACAAAAAAAGAAAGTGATAGAGATATAAATGATAACAATGCCAGCTGTAGATCTATTTAATCAACGAATCCTGTAGCGATATTAAAAAAAAAGACGAGTTCCAAATGACCTGTGGACCTATTTAAATTCACTCTTTATAGAAAAAAGTATTTAATATTTACGAATAAACACAATAATACTGAAGTATTACACAGTCCGCATCAATAATTCAGTAAGCAAAACACATAAAACACGATATAGGATAAACAGTCAAAGAATCCATCTCAGGGAACCGTCTATAAGGGATTATTAAATTGTTTTTATGTGATGCCTTTGAGTATTATTATAAAATATTAATTTCAGGTGATATGACCGGGTGATAGGTAAATAAAGCGGTTGTTTTAATGGGAACCCTAACTGGCGTCAGACACGAAGTAATCGGAAACTCCCAAATCTCTGTAAATGATGACTAGCCACAAGCCTTCTTTGCACTGGTACTAAAATGTGCATAATACCTATATTTGTCATCGCCTGTCCACGCTATACGTTCTCGGTAAAGTAAATGCGCTGGTCCAAACAAGGAAGGTGAAAAACAGAACCTTGTTACCACCTATTTTAAAAAAGGAAAAGACAATTAACTTTGATTTTTTTTTCCGTTTCGCTGCTATATTATATATTATTTTTATATTGATAATTATTTTCTATTCCTACATATGCTTTTGTATTTTAAAATCTTTCTTTATTGATATCTATATACATCTTGCCCAGCCATTCAGTGGCTATTAGCTCGAGTAACCGAGACCCGCTCGTAGCTGTTAACAATTGCATAGTAATTAAGCTGCGTCTTTAAATCGCACTGTTAATCTATGATTACTAATATAAAACTTACAATAACAATGATACACTGTTATTCCATAATTCATAAGAAATTGAGCATGATTTTTCGATATCCAGCATTTCAGATAAACGCATTGCAGATTACATCAAATTCAATGTTGTTTTCACTGCAGTTTATATAAAAATCCAGTGAAACCATTTGGAGAAAGAATCGTCTCAATCGATAAAAAGGCTAACTAATTATTTAAGGTTTTCAGGAATAAATTTCATGTTATTTAGAGAATGAAGAAAAGCAAGAATCAAACCATAGTTTATGCGAGGCCCTAATGGGAAAGAAATATTTATCAAAACCATTTTAAAATTATGTATACTATCTTTATTCTCTCCATCAGCTGGTAGTTTTCCATTTATCACCCAATTATGTTACCTGAAGAAAAAAACTGTATTTATAATATAGAACTGCGACAAAGTTTTACCAAATCGTAATTATCAACTTATGTGTTAGTAAAGCGTACATCCGATAATCCTTCTTTTTCAAATGCTCAGAGCCTCGAATTATTTGGACGATCTGTATCATATGTCTGAAGTCTGGATAAGGTAAGTCTAATATTTCCAGTCGTTCAGCGCACTTTAAGAGTTTAAAACCCGGAAACATTCTAGTAAATCCATGCTGCATTGCCTCCAATAATAAATGATCTTTTCTAAAAATGAGTTCTTCTCGAATGCGTGGCGTGTTCAACACGAACACGAACAACTAATAATAAGAGAATTCTTCTTTTTTCTCTATCTCTGTTTGAAATTACGGTTAAGTATCTAGTTTTATTCACATTTGAAATGCATTCTTCTTAATTTTTGCTAATAATAAACCGCAGATATTTTTATTTTTCTTCCTTTTTTTTTCCAAAAGGCAGTTCAGTTTAGCATCTCTCACATTAACGCTAATTTTCCTCCAGTTTTTGTCTGAATAATTTAACATCTAAAAATTATTTAACTTTAATTACCACATATATCCCTCGCTTATAATTAATTTTATAAAAATATTCATGAGTATATAATGAGTATTATTCAAGAAGTCGTATAAATTACTTTTCGTTTATATAACGCAAATATTATCATTATTTGATTTGATTTATTTTATAACTTTTTCTACTCCAGTTTCAAACTAAACAAAATTAAGCATAAAATTTTGAGAAACTATTTACTAGTTTGAAGGGTTAGGTAATTATCATATATTCTTTCGACTTTGAAAAAACTTACTTTATAATTAACTGTGTTAGGTGTTTAATAAAATTTTAGACGGAAGATTTCGTGGTCTTGGAAGCATCGGCCCTAACGACTAATCAAATTACCTTGGAATTCTAATCGGTAAGGAGTTAACACCTAAGTACGGTTGGTGGCTCTCGAGCAGTGATGTGCGAGCCAGTCAAAGTCTACTCGCCGAACTTACCTATAAGTACCCAAAAAATCTTTGCTAGAACTCCCCTGTTTAGTTGTGGGGAAAAACCAGCATAGACAGATTGAGGAGGAATCATATAACGGGTTGTTGGAAGATGGAGTCGGGTCTCTAGTGGAAACGAATCCAGGTCCTCATCCACAGGCAGACTGCCGTCTTATGAAGGTGACAAAGTGGCGCTAGCGATGGGAAAAGATCTAATGCTTCTGTCCAAACGATGTTTGGCTGCTCAGATGATAAGCAGGTCAAAAGAGCAAGTAAACCCTTTTTATCTAAATATAAAGAAAAATTTTAAACGCCAAATAATTAATTTTTCCAAATAGAAAACAGTGTGAAACAAAGATACAGTTAGCCATATTTCTTCGACTAGGAGAAACGTCGCTTTCTGTCGTATCAAATTATTTCAATATAAAACCAATTTTAGAGAAGCTGAAAAAGGAAATTGCTTTCACCTAAAGAGACTTAGATACACATTCACTCGGTGCAAGGAAAATGGATTTCTCCTGAGGTAGAAAACGATGTGATTGTCATCGTTTCCGTTTAGCTCGTACAACGGAATGTGGTAATGCGAATCCAGACGGCAGATCGAATGACAACAGGAATAAAGTGTCAATAAATGTAATTTACCGCAGCGAATTCCACAGAGATTCTCTTTATTGTAGAAAAGTCAATAAAAGTAATCTGTTTGCTAAGGGAAGATGAAAAATTTTTTAAAAAGCAACAAACAAGATGGCAAGTTTAATTCTTCTAGTTAAAGTATCGCTGATCTTGTACCAATCAGATATATTGAAATGGAAAACTTTATCTGTATACTTTTACTTATCGATGATTTTATATCTGCACCAGCAAATAATATAGACATCTTTCAGCAGTAAAACGACTGCCTACTTCAAAGGAGCCGAATTATTTCCGTAGTTGCATGACAGGTAAAGGAAAGAAGAAAATGACTGCAACGGTGAAAAATTACAACCAGGGTTTAGTGGATCGCTTATGCAAATGTTTAAATTAGATCAGCGGTTTGGATACAAAGAATTACTTCTAATTCTTGCCTTTTCCACTTAATGCTCAAAGGTTGTCGAAACAGCGTAGCAGATAAAGCAGAGACGTTCTGTAAATTTATCTGGCCACAGTGAAAGTCATCTCACGCCATATGGCCTTTCTAGTCTTGTGTTGCCAAAGCCCAAGGTTCTACGACCCTTTATGGTAAGCTGAAAATTCTTCAAAATGCGCCAATGCTGTCCTCTTTGCCAGCCTACGTTATCACACAAATTCCATCCAAGTACGTTGTGTCTTCGGCTCAATAAAATCATCGGATTGGTTGGAGAAGTGTCTCCTTTACGCGACTGATGGAGAGAATTCTGAATAATTTGAACCGACCACAACGTTTCTAGTCTTGCATCTGTCTGTACCCTCTGGAGACGTCCGGTTAATATCCCTTGGTAGTTAAAAGGTGTTTGCGTGCGTCCCAAGTCTTCGCATTTCAAGCCTGTTTGTGAGGATAATGTATGTCTGTTCTCGTTGACCACCTGATCATCGGTCTATTACCAGGAAGTGTTTCTGAACTCGATAGCTCGATCAGAGTAAGTAATCCAACAGCAGTGTTTTGATTTCTCCGTCCACAATCGACAATTCAAAATTTTTGATGACTGTCTAATCTTCTGCTGCCTGATAATCTGACACCTAACGAGCTTTTTCAGCTCTTCGCAGTCACTGATCGTGCAAAGTAGGTTTGAATATTACACTTTCGTTTGACTTACATCGACATTTACTGAGAGGAACTAATGCCATACTTTTGTGATGGAACTAATTCCTTTACTTCGGTTACAAGATTGTGGTAAATTTCTGCATATGGACTGATATAGTATAATTATCGATGGCTAAAATGTGAACACAATACCAACCATACAATTATAATTTGCCTTATAGAAATAAATGGGTCATTTTGGACTTTACACCACCACATTAAACTAGCTGTTGACCCTGTGTTTCAAAGCTTATTCCTGTTGTCTTAATAATAAGAATTAGTCTCAAAAACTGTTTTTAATGTACGTAGATTTATTCTGCCCGCAGCTAATGATTCTGCAGTGACTCTAGATAGTTTCGAACCTGCAACCATGTAGCTGCTAAGTTGTCTTGTTGAGTTTTAATTAGCCATCTGAATTACAGGAGCATTTGGTAAGTCTCTAAAGCTTTTCAGTTCCTATCGTCATCTTGCTTAGTTCAGTTTATCAATATACAGAGGCAGGAAACCATTTTGGCAAATACAGAAACCTTTTCAAGAGGGAAAGGTGTATAAGTATGAGCTATCGCTGTTGAAACTAGCCAAAATATGCTGATATTATAGCTAATGTTTAGTTATGGTCTTTATTATTTGGAACTTTAGATCCATATATTAATAGTACAATTTTTTTTGTATGAGTTTCAAATTTCAAATAATTCCGTTAAATAGTAGCATAAGTACATGCAAGATGGATGGCTTTTGACTTTTTTGTTTTTGTTGTTGACGTTATTATCACCGAATTCTTGACTTCACAACGCAATTCACGTCTTTCAAGAATTATTTTTTGGCTAAGAATTCACGATGCCACGATTTGAAGGAAAACCTCTGGTCAACACCGTGGCACTTGCTAGACGCCCCGAGATCCCACCTTCATCCCGTCAGACTTTTCCTGGTGATGATACAGCGCTTCTGCGATAACGGGCAGACCAGAATTACCTTCTCGGTATGGCACGCATTTCCGACACTTCAGAAACACGGCTCGCTGACGTGCTGTTCTATGTCGTACCTCTACATAGATTTTTCGATGAATCTGCACGTGGAAATGCTAGAATTTTGGTTTTTGATGACACTACGAGTTGGCAAAATTTTTTATATAGTTTACTAAAGAAAAGGAAAAAAAAACAAATTTTATTTCAAAGTTTGGCGGCAATGTGAATGCTGGTAAAAGTAAGAAAATAGTTTAGATTGTTTTAAGATATTAATTTGTCCACCTTTAAATTTGTTCATATTGCATAACTTGCAATATTTCGAAAGAATAATTTTAAAAATGATAACTACTACTATCGGCCTTAAAAGAAACTCTCAAGAATACACTGTAATTGCTTATGCGTTTACACTGTTCTTCGTGTCATCACAGTTATCCGTTTTTATCACTACCGATCCATTCCACTTGAGTTTTCTCCGAATACTCCGGTTTCTTCGCGCTTCTAAGCTTAGAATGGGTTCCGGTAGCCTGATTAGTTTTGGTGGCCGAACGATTTTTGCTAGCAAGTGTTTCCCTTTTCCAGTTCGGTTAGTTTGGTTTTCTTTGGTTCCTTATGGTCCGAATCACTGTCAATGGGAGGACGGTTTTCTGCCCAACTCTCTGCAAAAGAACAAAACCTACTACAGGAGCCAATAAAATTCTAATAGAACCGCTGCGCAAAACATATATATCACATCTTAATAAGTCACAACTCTCTTTATTTCTCTTCATAATGATTTTAAAATAACATATGCATTAAAATTTTAAATAGTAATTTTATTTAACTAATAACAGAAAAAAATTTTTTAAAACATTTTGGTAAACAAATTTAATTCGTCAATTTGTAAGACAGAAAAATTTTACAAGGTTTTAACTTAAATGTATTTTTCTACCTTTGTTTCAGACTGATTCCGACCGTTTTATTATTATTATTATTATTATTATTATTATTATTATTATTATTATTATATTATTATTATTATTATTAGTTTTATTATTTTTTGGTGGAACATAACTATTTTTTAAAATACCAATCTGTGTACACATTCATATTTCACTGCATTAAACCGGTTGTATCAAAAAATTTAAATCCTTTTTCTTTTCTTTGGACAGATAATAATAATAATAATAATAATAATAATAATAATAATAAAAAATAAATAAGAATATAATAATATAATAATAATAATAATAATAATAATAATAATAAAATAAAATAATAATATAATAATAATAATAATAATAATAATAATATAATAATAATAGACGAAAGAAGTGTTAGCCGAGATAATCGCTCTTAAACGTGGCCGCTGTACGTTATCGATCACAGGTGCGAGTTTCAAAGGTTCACACGCTGCAACGGAAAAGACTGTTTTCTTTGTTAGCCAGGTAGTTAATGCTACACCTAGCTATCGCCAGCAGTTCCGATTAATCGAGAACCCTATTCTCAATTAAATAAACACAGTGTTTTTTTTTTTTTGTCGGACTTCGTTCTTCCTTTTTCCACGCTTAGTTATAGAAATAAACAATGGAATACAAGCAGATGCTTTGGTTTTTGCGCTTTTCAGGAAGTAACATTTTCGTAAAAAAAAAAAGAGATGATCGTGATATATTTCGGCAATTCGGCTTTCTGTGCGACGTATCAGCTACTTGTATCATTTCATCAAACAAATCGGGTAGCGATGATACGTGATAAACATAATAATCTTTCATATTCTCCATACATGTGGGAATAACTTCTCTCTCTCTCTCATTCTCTTCTCTCTCTCTCTCTCTCTCTCTCTCTCTCTCTCTCTCTCTCTCTCTCCATCTCTCTCCATCTCTCTCTCTCTCTCTCTCTCCATCTCTCTCCATCTCTCTCTCTCCCTTTTTCTTTCGCTCTACGCTATCGCAGATCTCGAAGTCTGGTAATATAATATACGTCGTTGTCTCGTGGAGACGATTGCAAACTATAATTGGTATCACAAACGGTGTCACGGGAAAACTCCCTGGAGGAGAGTAACCAACCGTAAATCGTTCATAACTCACGTGCTTATCAGTTTCTTTGGTAAAACTCTGCGCTATACGGTACAATTAAACAATGACATGTAACTCCGAAATCTGAAATGTTATGCGTATGCGTGTCTATTTATATATTTACTTATATTTCATTTATATTCTTTATTACTATACATTCATGAGTTTTTTCCTCGGGTATTTAGCTGAAGAAGATATATAAGATATAAACTTGTTTAAATCTACAAAAACTCATATAATAATTAAAGCGTGCCCAATTTTATTTTCCCGATGATTTAGTTTGCTAACTAAATAATATAAATAAATGTATTTTAGATTTCGGTATTTCGTATTTAGACATATATTAGTTTTATGCCTTTATATCAAACTCAGCATTTACTGCTGCTAGTAATGTCAGTTCAGCAATGACACTTTTGCCGGTATTGTAGTATACCATTAAAAAAAAGTGATGCCTTTTATGAGTAAATTTAAGAAATCAAATGATCGCAAAAATAGATAAATCAATACGAGTGATACCACGAAAAACTGATTTTAAAAATACATGAATTGCAATTCAATAAATACATTAGAAAGAAAAGATCGGGACTCATTTGCGTCCTCCGTTACGTTAATTCTGTTAAAGGTCTAGTTTAAACTCGTCTAGCGTCCAAGTTTAACACAAATTAGATTAGCGTTTCGTAAATTTCTATTTGCTCAGCACATGATGCAGGCCTGTCTTATCCCTACCGAGAGACACAATGCTCAACCATCCAACCGTGACGTTCAATCCTACCCAGGTATTAATAGGTGCGTTTGTGGTTATGTGAGCGCCGAAGTTCTTTCTTCCGATTTATGCCGACTGGTCCAAATCGGTGGACACACAGTGACCATATATTGGCCGTAACTTTCAAGCGCCATCAGCTTCGTGCCGCATCATGTGAACGGAAAACAAAGGGAGAAGAAAGATTAAAAGAACTTCTATGGACAATAGATTATTATGAACAATTCGGGTTGTTAAACTGAGCGTGGCAGAATTATTATCCATCTAGGTAATGCACGATGAAAGCAAGAAAAATTCTGAGAGTGATTGAAGTTCGAAACTCAGAAAAGATTTAATTGATTTTTGTGGCGTTTTAATGTCTTTTTTATTGGTATTTATCCGTAGAGGCTGCGATAAAACGCAGAATTATTGTTGCAGATTATGAAAACGATGGGAACTTAGGTGCACGGTGCCTTTTGATCAAGCCTTCTGTATTTTTCTCAAAGTAATTCCGAATAAACTGCATTTCTGATATCTTTTGCTTCACTGGTAAAAATAGTCTTTAAAAAAAACAACAACAAAATATCAGAAAGTTCGGAGACCTCGGATAATGGATCTAAAAGCGAAGTAAGCTGAAAGGGCAGCAGTCTGCTGCTTCCTGAAGGTTTGACCTGACCTCGCGCTACAAGGAAATAGAGTTGAGCGGTTTTAACTCGCGCCATAAACTACGAACAAGTGCCCCCACCAGGGGGAGGGGGCAAGGCGCATAACTCTCTCGATCCCGTGGAATAAGACAGTCAATAAATCCGCGAAACGGTTTCCGACAGGGGCAAAAAGGATTTGGAGCTAACGATAGCGGAGTAGGAAAAAAAAAAGACACCGAATACTTTTTTTCCTTCTTTTACCTGCTGGAAGATTTTGCAAAGAGAGCGAAGAATACAAATTACCGCCCATATAAACGCAAACAAAAACTATATATCTTTCGTTTGAAAACCTCCGAAACTATCATTTCTCACGTCGAGGAGCCTTTTCCAAGTCTCTAATCAAATCCGTCTCATCGCCGAAGCAGTAGCCGACAGAAATTAAATGATGTTGCTTATTGACGAAGTTTGAGCAGTTCGTTGTAAGAAAAACGTGTAAATTATTAATATTAGAGATGTTTCGTCGGCTGGCATTTCAATTTCAGTTTTCGAGCTATTGCGATTCACTCCGACAAAGGGCAGCCTTTTTTTTGTTGCTTTAGATATCAATTTATTTATTCCAGAAAGACTAGAGACTAGATTAGGACACGGTCCCGCCAAAATCATTGCGAAAAATATCGCTGTCATTAACTCTTCTAATATACTTTGTTTAACCTCTATTAAGTTTCGTGTCATAATGTTTGTGTAGAAGATAACATGCCGTCAGTTTATTTGTTCCTTATATGTTCATAACCTTAAACTAGAAAGAGTAAAAATATGATAAGACCTTTTTTTAAAAACATGGAAATTTTAAAGCTGAACCTGTCGGGACAAACAGACCTGAAACAGAAATAGGAGGGTTAATTTGATGGTAAATATCTTGAATGTTCGTGTTTATTACTAAATTCCAATAAATGTCATATGAAAGAAGTATTCACTTGTCATTACTTCACTATAAACGGTTTTGGTCATTCAAAAATAGGTAGATATTCTTTAATTGCTAACATTCACTGCTACCAAGTGATTTTAACGATAATATACAGGAAGAATTCAATTTCTGCAAACAGTTTCGAATAATTAATTAATCAAAAATAGCATGAGAACGAAATATGATTAAAAATTTTAATTTATATATTATAAACGCTAATTTATCATAATTTGGATTCATTCCAAAAACATCCATTTAATTATATTTAAAATGTTTATACGCTACTATAAATAACAGGTAACTTAGGATCAAAAGTAGGGGAATGCTTTATGCAATCTCTATATTCTTTTGTAAAACGATTAAGTTGAAAATGCTAAAATGTTTTAATAAAACTGGTTTTAGCCAACAAATAAAGCAATATTTGTATCGTTAGTAAAACAAAGCGCTTGGAAGAAAGTACAAATTGTATATATATAGTTTCTTGTCAAAAAAATTAAAAGTTTGTCTGTTTTGGACGGAAACTAGTCAGCACAAATCTCTAGTAATGACAGCTTGAGCGGCTTGAAGTATGTAGGTATATCTATTCAGCGATAATATAGAAAATTTCAGTACTAACGATTATTTTTGGTTTGAGGCCGAGATTATCCCTTAATTTAAATTTGTAGCATTCTGAGAATGAAATAATTTTCGAGCAACATTAAAATTTAAAACATCTTTCTTTGTATTGGACAAAATGTTATCTTCACTTCATCTTTAAACTGAAAATAGAAGAAGCATCTGTACTTGATATTTATGTACCATTTAGTATTTCACCTAATTACTGTCGAGTAGATGCCACGTAAAGATGTCCTTTCGATTCTTTACGTCAGTCAGTAAAAATAAAGACGGTTTATTACAAGTCTTAAAGAACAAATCTTTAGTCGAATGAAAACATGAAGTAGCTAAGAGATATTCCTTATTGAGTCTACATGCACTAATACAGAGTATGGAAACTATTCAGATATTCATGAGAGACTTTTAGAAGTCTTTTCTTTATTTTCATAGAATGAGAGTTCCGAGGACCTTAAAAGTGGCTGGAAGATATGACGTCATTTCAAGGCGTTGTCGCCAGCGATGTCATAAGGTTGCGTATTTTTCGATCACAACTCTGCGTTCTGAAAATGATTGATTATGGATCTGGCCATTCATTGCTAATAAGCATTAAAAATCAAATAAAAACATGAATAATCGCTTGTTGAAAATTAAATATATTTTCGTGTAATATTAAAATATGTACATAAGCTCTATTGGCTTTTTAATTTTTAATTTAGCATTTAACAAAACAAATAATATTAAATAATTTTTTTTTTAAAACAAGAATTCTGACTTTTTTTCAGAAATACGGAATACCTTTTTATGGGTAGCTATTCTTATTTAAAACATAAAAAAAAACAAACGAAAAAACGATGGCATATCGGTTTGTTGAAGCTTTTGAGCAAAATATCTTGGAAAACTATTAATCTGCATAATACTGAAAAAAATTGCAATAATTTTTAGTAATAAAATACAATTACCGACGACACTGGCTATTCCAGAAAAAAGTTCTTGTTTTATTATTGTTAAAGTTTTGGGAAAGTTCAAATTTTCATTGTATTTTGTATCTTACCGAAATAAAAAAGTATTAGAAACGTGAAAAAGTGTAGAATAAATTTGTGCTTATCTTCTTTGACCTGATGGCAAACAAAGCAAACAGAGACGCATCTTCTTTCGCCATAAAGTTATTTTCGTCTGAGAACAAACTTCACATGGTTTTCTTAAAATAACTAGATGGAAAGTAAACTTTATCTCTCTTTTAATGACTGACAAAAAATCAAAAGACTGTGTTTTACGCGGTATTCAAAAGTCATTAAATGTTGAAAGTATAAAATATCATGTAAATGTCTTTTCAAGAGGATTTTCAAGGAATATAATTTTCTTTTCCATATTCAGTGAGTTTTTGTTGTTTTGTTGTATTGGTCCTTGTATCCAAAGAATAAAGAACAGTAAAACGCTCGACTACGTTGTTATTTTATTTAGGTATCTTATAATCAGAAGTTGTGTAACTCACGTGGGCGTCTTTTCTTCTGCGATCCCTCTGTTCAGCCACAGAACCTGAGGATAAAAATTGATGATTCAAGGTGTAATTCCCGCTGATCAAGCAAGTTAACCTGCGTGCAGGCTGATAACTTAACACAGGTGGGCGTAGTGAAAAATCTAGGGATCTGAAAAGCCGTGGAGACTCTTCTAATGTACCACGGGCTGCAATCCGATTTTTTAACCTATAAAATACATGAAGATTCACTACATACACTTATCTGTTCTGGAAACCTCATCTTCTCGACAAAAAAAAATAAACAATTCAGGTCTGACTCTTAGATTCATCTTCGGGCTCCGAAGTAAAATAAGTAAACCCATATATAGTTTGATTATGAATTATTTTTCAATTAGCAAAGAAAATTGGTTATTAAACTTTTTTTTTGCTACAAAAGAAAAATAATTCATATTCCTGTTATTAAAAGTTCTCAAGATTAAGTGTCCGAAGAAATAAGGACGGTCGATTACAGCTAATAGAAAAGTTGTTTCAATACGAGAACTGAGAGATGTTAACTACGAGCGGATTGATAGTAAACTGTACTCAAAGAACTGTCGTCATGACGGGTTGCTTTGATTAGACTGGTTTACTCATTTACAACTTTAGTCCAGCAGACAAGACGAAGCTGCTTGGACTTAACTCAACAGTTATGAACAATAAATTCAGAAGCACAATAATCATACACAGTCAAAATCTTGCTCTGCGATGCTTTGCAATATTTTCGCCACTTCTACCGCAGTGTCCTCGCATATGTTCTTTTTCGAAGCAGGCTGGACGACAATTCTTTTCTCGTGGAACAAACGAGGGGGGGGATATTCCGTAGTCTGATCCATGGGGGTTCTTTAAAATATCGTGATGATGTTACCGCTAAACCTAAAGTAATCTCTGCCTGTTCTTTTACTGCAGGCCTTGCACAACCAAAACCTCCTACCTTCACGTGGTATTTGATTCTCTTAAAGTGCTTGCGGAAGAAACGCAGGATGTAACTTTTTGTCAAGTCGAACAGTGCGTTGTGAAACCAAGTAATCATCTTTACTTGGTAGTAAAGGACAAACGAAGACTTGCTTTCCATGTAGGGGCCGCTGTGACACGACGTTTTTCGTTCGGTCGACAGAGAAACGAGTCTTTTATCTCTTCCCTCTTCTCTACTGCAACCTTCTTGTTTCTAAAGAATCCATACTCGATTCATAATTTTCACAAATCTTGAGCATCGAGCTCTCAAAAAGCATCTTTTGAATTACCTTTAGACGACTGAAACAAATACTATATTAATAATTTCAAAACGCTTGAATAATCTGTCATGCTTTCTTAGCATCAAGATAAAAACGCAAACTATACGTAGTTTTCGATTCATAAAACGGTTTCTCTGGCCAGAACCTGAGTTTACGTTATATTTAGATGTTGTTTTGGGTAGACCATCTAGCACCAACACCGTCGGGACCAAGTTGAGTTTATCTGTTGACCGTTCTCCAGCCTTATGTGTGACTCCTGGCTCTTTCAAATCCCTCTTATTTACATCTCCGCAGCGCCTTTTTCTCGATCTCCGCTTACAGAAGTAATTGAGACGGCAATAACCGTGCGATGTATACAACACCTGAGTTACTTCTTTTCAGACTGCACATCCTACTTTTCTACGCGATTTCTTTAATTTCGTGTATTCGATTGGGGGCAGAGCTTAGCAACGATGATTCTGTGGAAACGGTTTTTCATTTATGTAAACCTCGAGAGGACACGCCAGGTAGATTAGCCGCAGAAGTGCAATCGAATGAACCTATGATCCATCAAAACTAACGTCGCTAATTTTTAAAGCAGCCATTTTATCCATCGTCAACGGGTTTTAGTATTGATTTTTTAAAGCTGAATTTCTTATCGCTAAGTAATAATTTTGCTATGGGTTCACAATTCCACATAACCCGAATTACATTAGATATTTTCTAAACAGTTTTTATATCACTTAATATTATTACTTTCTTGCCTTCTTTTTATCTTAAAGTTATCTTAATGGACTCAAGAAGATTCTAACACAATTTCTACAAGCTGAAAACAGTTACTTGTGTGCGGTTTTTCAAAAACAACACCTGCTAAATTAATTGGCAGGCACTCTTTATATATCAGATCGACCCAAGGACGATAATGGATTCTGTCTGGTGGTCCGTTTGTCAGCTACGATTTTTCTCACCAAATGACATTAATAATTATGTAGAATAATCCACTGTGCCATTTGCTGTTCTTCAGATATAATAATACCATTACCGTTTCTTAGAAAAATAGATGTGGTAACCATTTGTCAGGGAAAATAAATTCTTGTTATACACTATTAGCTACAAATAATATAATTCAAGATAAATGAAAGCGAATATACAGTCAGTTGCATTTGCAAAGGGCCATCGACTTTTCATGATTAACAGAGGTAAACATCGGATGTGAATCTTTTATATTTTACAGGTAGGTGAAAGGTAATGTGCAACCTTTCCTGATTATAGCCATGAGGATGTATTGACAATTTTTATTGGCGCATGCATAAAATCGATTTTAAAATGTGAGAATCCGTTTACTTCTGTGAATTAATGCAATAATTAAACCTGTAGTGAACACCATTGTTTCCTTACATGAACTATACAAGTAGTTCTAGAGAAATACTACTACGACAACAACTACTAATAGTAATAATACTCCTAACTTTTAATACAACTAATGCGGCTGCTTAGGCTGTCGCCATTCCTAGTACCAATAATACGAGAGACTGTTACGTTGTTTTCACGTGTTTATTATCGAATTTAAGCGATTATGAAGACAAATGCGAAAGTAGATTTTGTAAAGTTATTGCTGCTTATATATTTATTACGATTTTTCTCTCAGATAAAGTGAAAAACGAAGGGAAATGTTTCGAAACAGCCAAAGAGATACGTGTCTATAAAAAAACTACAATTATGGCATCAATATATAATGATTTATGGACCAACATTAAAACCGTCCGTGTTTATAGAGAAGTTATGAGCTGCTGTGACTGAAAAAGACGACATACAGAAAAAATTTTTTTCGTTCTTCCGTTGCTCCCACGATCCTGTCTCCTTGATATCTGCAACTCCCGAAAGCAGCTGAATAAAGTCTGTCCTGCAACAGTCAGAGGACCTGACAGCTGGTGGTCAGGGTCCCGTCGAAGCGCATCACAAACTTTCGGTCTGATCCGGACATCTCGAAGTGAAGGAAACCACTCTAGCACCGTTTGCCATAAGAAAATTTTGAGAAAAAAATAACGTGGAGGATGTAGCTTTCTCCTCTAATGAAATTAGCGCCCACGTGCATATTTAGAAAGCGTACTGAGTTAGGCTGCAGAGTTTGATCTCAGAGCTCTACGAAACCACAAAGTGGAATATGCAAAAATCTTTATATAATTCCTTCTAGCGTAGAGAGTTTTGGCTATAGAAGCATTAGTTGTTTTTTTTAGTGATGACCAATGTTTTAAGCGCACGTGAATAATTTAAATAGCCTTGATTTCTTGATTATTTACGTACAAATTAATTACCTTAAATACAAACTCCATTATTGAATAATACAAATACGACTTTCTATTGGCGTCAGATTTAGTTTCATTTATATTGAGAAAGGTATTAATGCAGCAACAGTTTTGTTTATCTAATATTATCTTTAAGAAGCTGATTCTAGTCTTAAATAATGTTCCCACACAACTGTTTCTCTTCACTTTTTACAACAAAAGTCTGTTGCTGCAACTGTTTCCACTGGATTTTTAAGATACTTTTGAATTGAAGCGGGAGCGTGTAAAGTCTGAAACGACATTTCTTCACGAAACAGAACGAACCGTCGATGTAACACCTGAAAACTCAGCCTATCTAATATCAATTAACTGTATGTATTGTCATCGCTTCTGTAGACGTAAATGTTGTATTACGGAAGTTCATGCCAGCTTTTTGAAATTTTAGTATACTTTACATCTTTTAAAATATTTTTTTTTACATTTAAAGCTGTACACTGTAAATGAATCTCAAGCACATTTTGTTGATAAAAGTCATGAAACGTGAAAAGTCTTTTAAATGATTTCGTTGAAATATTAACGATTTCTAAATACAAAATCACTCTGGATTCTCCTCCACATGTGGACAGATAAGATATCATTTTTATGCAGAATTAAATCTGTAATAAATTATAAGTATGCATATTTTATATTTTTATATTGCAGATTTTTAAATAATCTTATATTTAAGAGAATGGCTTTGTGCGTGGTATCCATAATCGGCTTTTGTTTGAACTTATAAATGGATGCTGACAGATAAAAATACAAAAATAATGGCGACATTTTATACGCAGAAAGTACAGCTCAGTATTTTTTCCTTCGCACCTATTAGTAGTAATTAAATTAGCCAATAAATCTACGTTTTGATTATCATTCCATATCAACATCGCCACGCTTATTCCTTCCTTGGTGTAGAACTATTGGCGTCGATTTAATTCGCAGCTGATGTGATGGATACGAATGCTTTTATGGGAATTACTCGATCATTTGTCGATTTTGAAAAAAAGAAAACACTGATGGGAAACTACTCCGAACGTCTACACATGCACGGAAGAAAGCAGTTTCAGTTCTTACTCTTCACCGTATGGCTTCTAACACTCGGCTCCGGTTTACCTCTGCCCTCGCATGTCGTCTAGGTTGATATTTAGACCTTCGGTCCCTCACGACATGCTCTCGCAACCCAGCGATTTTCCTTTGTAGATGATATCGGACGCCGCTGATCTCAACGGTTACCTTAGGCAAACCGTTCTAGCTATTCTCACATGGCTGAACAGGGTTCGGTTTCATCCGCAACTGCAGAGAAAACCCCCTAAACTGTCCCGACCGGGCTAATAAATTAACCCACACATGGCTGCTTGCGCCTTATTCTTCGTCCCCATCCTAAAAGAGCATACATAAATGGAATTCGCCCCTGTCTCGCCTCCCGTTCAGTTTCAGATGTTGCTCCAGTCCAGTGTTTCTGGAATTCACTTTCCCACATTTGTCGCGTTTAAATCTACTTCTCTCGTCATCGAATGTGACGCGCAGTTCTAGACGCCGGCCGGAACTTCTAGCACAAAGGCGGCTTGAGTACTCGTATTCTCTCCCCTTATGGTGTCAGATGTTGTTGTTTTTTTTTGTTTTTTTTACTGACAAATACCCTCAAAATAAATACTGATTATATTCAAGCCCGGATAGCAAACTGATCTTCATAGCTGGCGAACCAGAAACCGAGCGAGTCGTCTGGTGCAACCAATGTCGCAGTCACTCGTCGCTGAATTTGCTCAATGAGCTCCGATCACAGCGGACTTCGTCGGATTAACCACACTAAAAAGAAGTGGTCGTAAATCTACGGTAAATGCTGCTGTTGAGTAACAAGGAAAATACTATTATTAAAGATGCACGTATATTTGCGGTAGGCACTTTTGGCATCTTTTTCAATTCGCACACTTTTTGAGAAAAGCGCGCACTATGATTGTGAGGTCTCATAAGATGTGGAAGGTATCTTGATGTGAGCTCAGCCAGGAGTGCCTTTAGCGGAGTTTACCGACAATCAACGACACGCGCCTGGATCTTACAAACTATTAGCTCCCGTGTTTTTCCAGACGCCGGTGCCACCAACACTTAAAATACAGCTTTTTATAATGAATGTGCACAGTTCCGAGTCCCTAGCAAAATTTACTACTTAAACAATAGATAGGATGATATTTAGGGTAAATAGGTAAACTAGTTAACTTCATTTTTTTTTTAATTTTTGGGGTCGTATATTTGTGAGTATGCGCGTATCGATTTAGTGCTGACATTACACTCGATTCTTTCCGTTATGACATATGATGAAATAATATAACTGTTTATTTATATTTATTATTATACATACACACATAGTCTAATTAATTTTTCTTCTTTTCAGTCTTTCACGTAAATTTGTTTAAAACTTTAATGAAAATTCTACCATACTGTATAAAAAATAAGATACATAACTAAATCTTTAAGGGAATCCCTGTATTATTGTCAAGACTTTTGTTTATATGCTATATGTCTGTTTTAGCTTAATTTATATTTATACGTTTTTTTCCTGTAAAAAAAAAAGGAAGAGAAATTATTCCTGAGTTGTTACAATGCAGGTAATAATCAAATAAGCAAATTGCAGATTAATAATATGTATTTAACTTTTGTTAGACTGGATAGATTTAATTAATTAGTTAATCAATTATTAATTATACATTATACAATGTTTTCCCTCTCTCTCTCTCTCTCTCTCAATTTCTTTCTCAATCTCTTTCTCTATCGTTTTCTTACAATGTTTTCGTTACAATCCATTTCCCTATCTCTTTCTCATTAAAACTCAATCTTCTCTCTATCATCTTTAAAACCTATCTTCTTCCCATTTCTCTCTCTAAAAACTTTCCATCTCTCTATCTCTACTCCTTCTCTCTCTATTTCTCTCTCAATCTCTCTATCGTTTTCTCTTACAATACCTATTCTTAATTTCTTCCATTTCCCTATCTCTCTCTCTATTAATCATTTTCTCAATACTCTCTCATAGCTCTTTTTAAACCTATCTCATTTCTCTCTCCTTTTCTCTCTCTCTCTCTCTCTCTCTCTCTCTCTCTCTCTCTCTTCTCTCTCTATCTATCTATCTATACTATCTATCTATCTATCTATCTTCTATCTCTCTCCTCGTTCTTTGTTCCGTACAAAAACAAAACCCTGATTATAAACTATCAGTTTTCCTGAGGGCACTTTAATGCAGCTCTGGATATCCTCGTACACTTCACAAGTTGTAATGCGTTGGTTATTTTTATTCCATATAATTTATCTACACCTGTGCTAAATAAAAATTGGAGGTTGCAATATAATTTTTTCTAAATTATATTTTACATGATTTGAATTATTTCAAATTTAAATAACGCAAATAACCTTTTTAGTGTAATATATTCTATTTCTTCTTTTGTCTATGCCAATGACGAGTATCGTTCAGTTTGACATCAAAGTAGCAAAGTAAAATTCTCTATGAATGCAAGACGAAAACTTCATTCTATACTTCTTTTTTATTTTTATAGAAATGCATAAGTAAGTGCCGTCTATCTGATTATTAGGTAAGACAAAGAAATGAGAAATCAATTGCCTTTCTAAGTTAGCACAAGTTTTAAGGAAATGATAAACATACAATCAGACCATCAACAAACAACCTCATTAATTTGTTGCTCTTAAATAACATGAACTACAAATGAGGGACTATTATGTAATTAGTAATAATATAATAAATAAGTAGATATATGTTTTGTTAAAATAAATGAAATAAACATAGATCGTAATGATCAGATATATAGAATCATCTCCATAAACAGCAGGCTAATGAACACCAGTTACTCGGCAATAACCATTTTTTCGTTATCTAACCTGTAAACTACGTAAGGTTCATCGTAGCACAGGTCGACCCATAGGGGACTGTGACGAACAGTACTTGTTTCATTAGTATAACTCTTTGTAGCGGCAAATCCGTATATCGCTTCTATCCCACGTGTTGTGTATCACAGGTGCGTTGACTGTCCCACAGCCAGCTTCTAGGATAGGCCAGGTGGTCGGAGTAATATAAGGAGAAACCGATGCAAAACAAAAAATTAAAAATTAAAGGTGCGTTCTCGAAATACAAGCATGTGAAGGGAAAGGGGTTAACCTCCTGAAAGATGGCCACGAATTTAAGATAGGAGACAACTGGTCCATTTCTTTCCTTTTGTAGCAACACTTTGAAAAAGGAAAAGAAGTTTTCGATGAATCCCGATAAGTTGGGATAGCAGTTATTTATTTAAAAAAAAATATATTGAACACAAAAAAAATATATATATATATATCTGTTGCGGATAATTAACAATCTCTCCCTCCTTAAAAAACATTAGCTTAATTCCTCTATTTAAGTCTTTGGTTCTTTCATATCCTGAACAACACTGGACCGCTATCGAGAAGAGGGTGTTACTAACGGCGCAGACAGCTTAATTAAACGTTTAGAATTAGTAGAAATAATGAATTTACCTGGATTTTGGCTTTCAAAAGTCTAAACGGAGAATTTAAAATTATTTATTTATTTGCGATGGCAGCTAAATTGTTTCTGGTTATCTATTTAAGAAAAGAATATATATATATATATATTCTGAGACGTAACCATAAAATGACTAACTTTTAAGTGTGGATTAATATTAGTTAATTGGATAACGATACTTGGACGGAAGAAAATCTGTCAGCGGAAAGTTATTGCTTAGCATTTATATGCATACAGTTGTCATTACTACAGTTAACTAAAAATAACGCACAAGATCCAGTTAGTAAAATAAACGAGTAATCTGCCTCTCAGGCGAACAGAGCGGCTTCTTTGATAATGCACAAGGCACGGAAAAAAGAAAAAAAAAATACGTACGGATTTTCTCGGGGATTAGCGCAAGGGAGATAATTACGGTCCATGCAGAAAACTTCCTCTTGGTATGATGTTACCGTTTTTCCACCAAATCGAATCCCAGTACGTCCAAAGAACTCTACCCCCCCCACACACACACACCCTGCCCCCCGGGCACCTTTCAAAGTCCGCCTGCGTTTTCTCTGATTTAACAACAGGGAGAACAGGACGATTTCTCTTTAAAGGTTTTCTTACAAAAACCCGCAGAAAGAAGCTAGACAATCGCTGTTCTGATCGCAATTCGAAACCTCTGATCAATCATGGGTGCGGTCGATAACGAGTATATATAACAGTGTTTTACTGTAATAAAACTAATCGGCGTATAGACACCACAACAGATACCTGAACCCACAGATGTGTGGTCTGTCTGTCCGTCTCTGCTACTCTGACAATATAGTTCGCTTGTAAAACTAGACAGCCGCGGTAAAGTGCAGTAGTAAACTTTAGTAGAACGTGGTAAGTTCCAAGTATGGCGCTAAGAACTCCGAGTTTACCAATTCCCAATATCTAGTTTTACTGAGATGTTACTATTTTGTTATACATTTAAAAAACAATTAAAAATGACTTCCTTTCTTATCCATTGTATTTTTGTTCGTTAATATTTATACTGTTACGAACAATTCTATTATTATTTTTTTATTTAGCAAATGAAAAATTTTGAAAATACATTATGTTGTAGTTATTTAATTTTTTTAAAATTTACATTGTGAAATAAATAAACAAGTAAATAAACAATCAAGCTGAAAGATTACCTTTAAATTAAAGAATATCCAAATCATAATATTTTGAAAATTTAAGGTTAACAAAAAGCGACATATTATTATTATTTATTATATTATAATTATTATTATTTATTATTATTATTATTATTATTATTATTATTATTATTATTATTATATTATTATTATTATTATTATTATTATTTCATGAATTGTTTTGTCTCAGATTCTCATTAAAATAACAAGAAAGGTGTATTCACATAAAGTAACTTTTGTTGTATTTAGATTATTTTCGTTTTATTCTTAAATAATACTATACAAAGTCAGCAAACAAGAGAATCTGTATTCTTTAAAATGATATGTTATGCAGTTACTAAATGAAACTTTGAATAAATTTTTCAACAATGTTAATTGTCTATTAGAATTATCAGGTCCTAGCAAGTTCAGACTACGGATGGTTTACAGAGCTCGAGCACCGATGTAGTCCTTTACATTTTCTTTCAGCTTGAATCGTTCTGGTTGACAAGTTATTTCCAGCTCAGTTAGGTCGGCACTCGCTCTTCAAGTACAACCTACCATTCTGATATACAACTAATAATAAAAGTATTTTGCACAAAATCAAACATGCCAGGGAGGCAGCAGGCCTACTTCGAACGGGATTCGAACTTAAACCACTCAAACAAAGCAGTTCAATATAGTATTATCCTCTTCCTCCTCTCTCAGACAGAGAGAGAGAGAGCTGAATTATAAAATATCTTGAAAACACTAAAATATTATATATAGAAAGCGTATTTAATACATTTATATTTAAATATCAAATGCCTTATATGTTGATTTATTAGCTATTTAATTTTTTTGAATCATGGACGTAAAGGGAGATAATCTAATATAATTCTTTATTTTCTTACTGCTTATCTGCTATTGACATGAAAAGTTAATTTCGTTAAAATCTAAAACGTTACCTACAAAATCAAATGAGCAGTTATTAGCATAATACTAACAAAGGAAATAATTTATCCTAACTCTTTTTCACGCGGTAGATTTGATATAGTAGTTTTATTGTTAAAACAATGTACCTCTTGTTTACAAAAATTCCACTATGCCATAAGTATTATCATTTAATGGCCTCGATCTCTCTTAGTTACACCACAACTTAATTTGCCTACTTGCACAATAATGCTATGATTCGATTTAGTTGCATTAATAATGATCACTGATACGGAGTAATTAGCGATACCATAACATAATACGAAATGTTAATAGATTACTACTATTAATGATGGTAATGACAAAACATTCTGCTGCTGCTGCTGCTGCTGTTGTTGTTGAGCGAGTTGGACTTCCGAACGAGGCTCGGCTCTGTCAATGGCATTGCATCCCGTAATGACAAGTGGCCTGTTGCTCTCTGTCGAGTCCTCTTCGTTACTGAGAGATGTTCGTCGAGCCGACAAGCGGCCCGGTCCACCCGACACCGGGGGCCCCAAGGACCCGGGAGGTCTTTCTCACGTCGGATGCTGCTGCTGTTGTTGTTGTTGTTGAGCGAGTTGGACTTCCGAACGAGGCTCTGTCAATGGCATTGCATCGCGTAAAGACAAGTGGCCTGTTGTTCTCTGTCGAGTCCTCCTCGTGATTGAGAGATGTTCGTCGAGCCGACAAGCGGCCCGGTCGGTCCATCCGACACCGCCCCCCCCAAGGACCCGGGAGGTCTCTCTCACGTCGGGCTGCTGCTGATGATGATGCGACGATAAAAAGGAAAAAAAAACATTCAACATGAATAATTAAGCGGCACTTACTTTACGCGAAAAATAGCATAACATAGCAGTGTCGCAGTACTAGTAATTCTTAATTAAAAGTATAGCTAAGGCTCTAATTGACGTCATATGTTCATCTATACTTTTAATTGGGAATCACCGTTGCTGCAGCAAAATTCCCCGATCTTCCCAATACTAGTTCCATAAAGGAATACTGGAAACAAGTCAAGGACACAGGTATGCGATAACGTAAGATCGTTAGAGCCACAAAGGCAGGTTACATAGCTGGAGGTGTTTGAAAAGTGTTATTTATTCACGAGTATAAAAGGGAAATCAAGCAAACAATATAAGTCAGTTATTCATATGCGTCATATTTATTTACTAGAATCACTGGAAAAGAAAAGAAAATCAAGCAATAGTGGTCTGCTTTCATTTCTTCTCATAAGTTCAATAATAATGATTGATTCGGGAGAATAAATATATGATTATATTTATTATAAAAGTATTATTATATTCTTATTATTATATTATTATTATTATTATTATTATTATTATTATTATATTATTATTATATATTATTATTATTATATTATTATTATTATTATTATTATTCTTCTTATTATTATTTTATTATATTATATTATTCTTTTATTAAATTACTATATTTTCAACACGTGTATATGTTGTTTTTTTTCAAAAAAATTCCTGCGACTCACTCTCGTTGAAAATTCCTGGTAAAATTAACTTTGTTTTAATGTTTAATAAAAGATTAAATAAGCACTAAGTATTTCCTAGATAAGTATCTGCTATTAATTTACTTAATATATGTCTTTTTCTTTCTTAAAATCATTGGATTTCTTCTGTAGTTGTTCCTGTATTTATTAACCAGAAGCTAGAAAAATTAAAAAAGGATGAGCTATTTAAAGTTCGAATTTTACAGACATTGGAGCAAGAAAAACAATAACTTCTAAAATATGGAGACAACACTATGTCTCTCCATGAAAATGTTTTAAAGCAACAATGAAGTCTGTTATGCATAGATTTAATTTACTCCATAACTAAAAAAAAAATAAATGAAGCATTTATATCTGTTATTAATATCAAGAAAGTTTTATAAATTTAACGATTACTTACCTATGAAACGAGTCCGGGTGACACTACAGATCTCTTATCGAGAATGCCACAAACAAATTTGTTCGTCTGAAGCACAGAACTTTTACCATGTTAATTTGTACGTCATAGTTGTGCAAGAATTTGCGATGTATGATGTTCGAATAGGTTCTGACGTCAGTAGTTTTCTTTTGTTTTTGCCACAAAAGAGTGCATTAAAAAAAAAACACACACAAGATGTCAGCCTCTGAGCAGTCTTAATCTCACATTCTTATCAGATTTCTCACAGATTGTTAGCTGGTCGAACGCATTGCACTCAAACTAAATTTGCTTACTAAATCGCAGTGACAGTGTTGCTTGTCAAAGCTTACCGGAGATAAGCCGATTGGCTAAGGTAAGTCAACAGGGGACTGGTTTAATCAACCGCCGGCTTAATATTAGAGAGTTCTTCGACAGCAGGCCAACGGCACTTTTTCCTTCTCTCCTCGTTCTCACAGCTTTAGCCTTCAAGATTTTAAATGGGTATCTAGTTGGAGGAGTTATGTCCAGGTAAGCCGTTTCACTTGCCGGGCCACCTGTCCCCCTTGTTTGATGTGGCGAACAGCCTTTTGTTATTTCCCCCTTTCGGTAAAAATCTCGTGAAACAAACGATGGACAATGAAACATCTTGGCTACGGTCGTTTTCCTCATAGCAGCTTATTACGGACTAAAGATCCGTGACGGAAAGCTCTTGTGGAAGTCTGAATGTGTGCTTTTCAAACCTCTGTTGGGTATCTGCTAAGAAGACTACTTACGCCGAGAATATCAAAGTTAAAGTCAAGTGCCTTAAACAGCATTAACAAGCTATTATAATCAGTCACAAGGATTCAGAAACGAGACCGAAGTTAATCCAGATTGTACTCATGTTTTACCTGGAAACTGCGATACTTTTTTTAAAAATCAGCGTCTTTTTTCAGTTGTATTACATTATTGTTTAAAATAGTTTTTTCTTTCTTCATTTTTGACGTTTTCTCACCTGAAAACTGAGATTAATAGATGGATTAAAACATATGGCAAAATTCTTGCTTTATTATTATAATTTAGCGTAGTTTTAAAATTTTTTTTCACATTGTTTTTTTCCTAAAATAATGCTTCAATCTGTTTGATTTTCATTATTTCCTAGAATACACATACAAATTCAGTAAATCCATCTGAAGAAGCCAATCGCCTTGATTTGTGCAGGTATGCTTTGTTTCAGGCAGTGGTTCTCCCAATAAAGATCATTAAAAAAATTAACACAAAGACAGTCACGTGAATTATGGAGAAACAAATTAGCCTTCACGTGCATCCCCTATCTCATGTTCGTATTAAATCACAACGCCTCTTTTTGTTTACCATCTATATTTCTTTCTTTTTAATCTCACGCGTAGCGCCACTAAGTTTTTTAAAAAAAAGTCTAAATATAACAAGCTTTCCACCAGAAAATAAACATTTAAATACTTCAGTCCCATCACACATCTAAAAACACCCGTCGATCAACCGAGGCAACCGAAAGGTTTGAAGGCGTTCTACATAATTTGGAACATGCATGTAGTTAGTCAATCTAACAAACGCCCTAAGACTTTCTTCAAAGTATCTATATCTCACATCTGCATAAATTTCACAAGCCGAAAGCGCATACTCCGAAAGTAGTTGTTAACCAGGAAATAAAAGTACCAAAGTTTTTTTCTGTTTGTGCCTACAACTTGTCATTTAAGATCGCGTACGGACGTGACACATGCAAACCTGACGATGTTACAGCACAGACTTCTCTTTAAGTACATACTATCAACTTTTAGATCCTATTTTTACTTCAAACCCGGTTAGTTACCAAGAATAACCAACTACTATGTAAACAAGTCGAAATCCTTTACCACGCGCTATATCTAAGTATAATTTATTATTATTATTATTATTATTATATTATTATTATTATTATATTATTATTATTATTATTATTATATTATTATTATTATTATTATTATTATTATTATTATTATTATTATTATTATTATATTATTATTATTATTATATTATATTATTCTTATTATTATTTTATTATTATTATTATGGGGACTATTTAAGTACCATGCATGCACGACTTAAGACCGTAAAAACAATTACACAGTTTTTCTAAGTATTAGATTTAGAGAGATTGTTTCTTATACGTATTAACAGGTATCGAACTGTATATTACTAATTGGATTTTTATGAGGTGTGGGCACGTGATTATTTTCCAAAGATAATACTGATAGATAAAAATTAAATTAAGAACCCAATTCCCGCAGTATCGTTCGCTGAATACAAGGAAATAGTCCGTTTCGATCTATTCATCAGAATTATAAGATAATAAAAAGAAGTTATCTTTATTGTATGTTCAGCTCCACATATGGAGCAGTTCAAGTTCCACATATATACATATATATATTTTTTTTAAAAAAAAAAGTAAAAAGAGAAAAAAAAGAAATGAAGTACAAATTTGTCTTCTCTTCCAAAGTGAAACACAAAACACAAAGAAAAAGACGACTAATTTGAGCTGAATCAATTGACTTTTTTAAGCTGGTGGGGGGGACGTCTCCCGTCTTGTCCGATGAGCCGTTATTTCTTCATTGGCATTCCCACAGTGAGTCGATCGACGTCCTCGCAGTACGAGCAGCTGCCTCCTGTTAATTAGTGGACGTGGCTGGCAGCGAATCTACGCGACGGTCGATGCATTCGAACGCAGCGATTCCTGTCTCACCGGTGCCATTCCTATGCACGACGCAGGACCAGGCGATTTCCGAGGTGGACGAGCCACCTCGGTCTCTAAACCGACTCGTTCCATTACACTTCACACACCTGGGGTGATACTGCTTTCCCTGCAGAACCCGGAGCGCAATCAGTCGGACGGATCTGACTGCCACGCAACCCGGGCCAATTGGCAATAGACGGTTCTGGGGCGCTCTAAATTATTCCTAAGTAAATTGGAAACGGTAAATCGCACTGTCGTTTCTCCGTCCTTGCTCGAGATATATTGCGTGGCACGAATAATTTCGGATGGATTTTCCGAAGTATGTGGGAGACTTTTATAAAGTGACTTTTAGATGCCTTTTTGAATTACCGGCGAAAGAACAATTTCTTTTGCGTCGTGTAAGTAATTACATACAAATACATCTTCAGTTCTTAATTTGTTAAAACCCCATGACGAACTCTAATTAGAAACATGAGTGCGGGCTTGAAACTTCGAATCCAATTCCGTCACGAAAGTTATCTCCACTTGGATTCGCTAGAGTAGTCTTCGTTCCAAATTGCGCTATAAATAGCATAAATCAGTTCGGCATCCCCAGTGGAAACCATTAGTTACATCCCTTTTCGAGTATCCAGTTTTGGTACAGAGCTCAGATTATGCAAAATATGTTGGTAGCTTAGAAAATGATCAAAGAGAGAGATGATTCTTGATACACGTAATCTCAGATGGGAAAAAAAGAGAAGGCTTTAGTCCATGTTTGTTGGCCTAAGAATATTTTCGTGTGGACATTACTGAGTTTTAAATATGGTCTTTTTGAAGGTATAATAAAGAACATTTTTGATTAAGTCTTTATTATTATTATTATTATTATTATATTATTATTATATTATTATTATTATTATTATTTATTATTATTATTATTATTATTATATTATTATTATCGTTGCATCAATGTGGAATGAATCTGCTGAAGGCGAGTATTATAAGCAGAAAACACACACACACATATATATGGGAGAAGTAGAGTTTACATGAATGATAAAAAATTACTAGACGCGCACTTCTGGCGAAAGATGGTTTAGAAGGGTTTGCCCAATTTCCCCTGTAAGTACCTAACTTGTCTGTCTGAGCTGGCAGTTACTTTTATCTAATCAACACCCTCTCATATCTACGTAATAAGACTGCAGCTGAGCTCTATAGTTTCTTTTTTCCCCTGATACATTGATAATATAAAAGCAGTGTCGGAAGACAGGCTCACAGCCGTCCGATCGCTTTCAACAGGATCGATCAGCGGATATCAGCTTAGCTTAACCTGTTAATTACCAAAATAAACAATTTGTTATAATTATTCCAGAAAATATCTCTCTCTCTCTCTCTCTCTCTCTCTCTCTCTCTCTCTCTCTCTCTCTCTCTCTCTCTCTCTCTCTCTCTCTCTCTTCATCATCATCCTCATCGTCATCAACTCTCTCTCTCTCTCTCTCTCTCTTCTCTCTCTCTCTCTCTCTCTCTCTCTCTCTCATCATTCATCACATCGTCATCAACTCATCTTTCTCTCTCTCTCTCTCTCTCTCTCTCTCTCTCTCTCTCTCTCTAGCGTGTTCTACTATTTTCTTGGATACAAGAAGTAGTGTGGAGAACAGCAGACTGCAGTAAACGAAACTGAGATAGTCACAGCCAACTATACTACCGCTATTGGAGGAAATGTTCCAAAACCTTCTCACTTCTCTGTTCTAATTTACGTTGCGTTAATTTTGGCACACGCTGCCAACCGAGATAATACTGACAGTTTCAAAGACATATAAATTACAGTTTTTTTAAGTACTGTTCTGTTATTTGCAGACGATTTAAAACCAAACAAAAACGTTTGTTATATGATGATAAGTTTTTTAAAAAAGAGATTTTATTTAATGAAACTGTTAAATTTATTTTACAAAAGTTTAAACGTATTTATGAACGTCGGATGAAGTTTTTTAAAAAAAGGACATTGACGGAACGCATACATGAAAGTTTATAATATCTAGAAAAATCTCAGGGTTAGCGTCGAAAGCTAGATAGGTTTTATATACAATTTCATAGTGTGCTTATCAGTTTTTCTGAAAGGTCACGCATTTGTACTGCAATGGCTGCCAAGAAACGTTCGCCCACCAGGCAATGAAAGTGTTGACAAAATTCCAAAGCTCTCACTAGATTACTTCAGAGTCAGGTTTGGTACTGACATCTAAGCATTAACGCATCTCAGCCGGAACATTTGTAAAGTTGAACATAAAAACAAACGCATACCTGATTTTAAGAAATTATAATTAACAAATGTGCAGTGCAAGGAAATTTCCACATGTTACTTACGGATCCATAGGTAAAAGTTAGCAGAAAAGATACATTCAGACGATTCTACTAAATGCCCATTCTCATAGAGTAGGAGCGGCAACTCCAAGGACATGTCTCGATTGAAACGTGGCTGAAACTATTGAACACTACCTGAGAGATTGTCTTTGTCGGAGCGGACATCGCTGACAGGGTGATTTTCAAAAACATTAAACCAAAAAATAGTTTCCACGGTTGAATCGCCGGCTCGTGGAAGGACCACAAGAGCAACATGTGCTCTGGAACGTCGAACAAGCTTGAAGTAAAATATTTCACTATTACAAATAGTTTTAGGATATTTATTTAGTTTCCGAAAAAATCTAATACAAAAAAAAAAGATTTAAAAACCGTTATTGTCTTTTTAAAAATTAAATTAAATTAAACCAAAAAGTTTTAATTTCGGATTCTTTAAATCGGGTTAAAATGTCCCACTTTTGCAATCGAAAAATATTTGGTGATGCAATTGAGATATTTAGTGGTATTAAAGGTAAAGAAAAAGATAAATAAACTTTCCCTTTTGTTTTCTTGTTACTTCCTGCTTTTAGGTAAGGGAGAAAAGCAAATTTTATGAGTCACATGGTAGTAGGCTTGACATTCAGTTATTTTCTTCTTGCCTTTTAAAAATAGAATACTGCTTGATGACAGTGTCACCCAATCGATGCAATAAAGAATTCATTGGTCTAATGCTTTGAAAATATTTGACTTTAACTAAGTTGAAAGCTTTCCTGCCTTTCTGCAATTCATTACAACTTTGTTACTGTTTTCCCCTCGGGAATATGTAAATCATGATTTAGGGTAGATAACTAGTAATAAAAAGGTAAAAGGGGGGCTTTGACAATTTGATTAGGTTTTAAGTAAATGCTCTTGCAAAGTATAATTGCTTATTATATTTTTAAAACAGTATATCAATAACATGCTCCAACTGTGAGTTCAGCAGCAATTATCGGTAATACGAGACAAATCAGATAAATGGCGTGAAATTTATTGGGATGTTTGAGGAATATCTGCGTGACAGGAACGACGGTTACTTTTAAAAAAAAATCGGATTACCGAAACTTACGGACTGAAAAGACTGAATTACTAATTTAGGAAACAACTATCTGTACGACCTTTATTTCAGCTTCCATCCTCTTGATTTATCCATGTTAATAGCTCTTCCGACATTTACTATACTTGAAACAGAAAATAAGTGATTGAACCATCTTAAAGTTGCTATCAGCTTTGTGATTAACGACTCGCTGATACAACCGAGTTGTAATGAAACAAAAAGTAACATAAAATGCATTTTTTTTTAAAAAAAGAAGACGAAGTTTTGCTCCTAAAGTTACGATCTGCTTAAAATGAAAAGGGAAACTAAGATATCCTACAGTATAAACTGATTTCGTATTAGAATTTTACCTTGTAGAAAATTTTAATATTTTCTTCTTTGATTTTGAGAAAATAAAATGAGTATTCTTAGGTTCGTGTTGATATATATTATTTGAAGAAAAACAAAAAACGACGTGAGCTTTACATTTGCACCGGAGACTTCGTAAAAGCCACGCTAAATACTACTTTGGCTAATCTTCGGTTTCATGTCCATCCGTGCAAACTGCTTACTTTTAAATACATTAGCTTCAAAGTACGTACAGGTAAAAGTGCACGTGCGCTTGTAAAAGATGACAGTTTTACGTCTTTGGTCGAATTCCGAGAATTAAGGAGAAGGTAGCTATTAGGCGATCTATGATTTATACATCTTGTTGTCATCAAATATAATGAAGCTGTCTGCAATACAGGAAATCTCGGTTTCATCATTCAGCCGTGTATCAAATAATACACTTATAAACAAACAAAAAAATAGTTGCAAATGAAGACAGGAAATAAAATCAGAAAAAACAAACAAACTGCTAAGTCGTTCTAGCAGGTAAGGAAATATTTTTCAACTCACGCACTCGTATCAAATTCCGTAAAAAAAAAATTTCTGTTACCTTTTCGCTAGATTGATTTCTTTTAATATTTCATATGAACTACCTTAACAGAAACAACTATTTTTTTAGATACTGCAGCCATTTTGAAATAACAGCAGTAACTTCTTAGACATAAAGGATTTTGTTTTTGTGTAATCTATAGGTAATTTTTCAAATTAGTTGTTACCCACTTGGGACGATGCGCAGTTTTTCTGAAATATTTTCGTAAACAGACTTTCTCGCACGTGCTCGCTAAATTTGGTATGTAAATTTGTTGTTAATTTGTCGACTGGACTAAGCAGAACATAAATAAATTAATGCAATTTAAGAAATTATAGGAATGCGTAAATCAAACCTTAAAAATAAAGAGACTGGTCGTCAATTAAATACGCGTCTTTCCGGTTTGTTTTTGTTTTCTTGAGTGTATAATCGCAATACTGATTGTACTAATTAATAACCTTCCAGATCTATGGAAACACCTCCAAGCTAAAAGGACTTTTGTATCTGTGGTATGAGAGGCTCCTTTCGGAACAACATGGCTGAGGCACCAATAAATAGATAACCTCACATCTACCAGATCTGTCAGGCTGAATATCGAAGACACCGGGTTATTGGCCCTGTTTGACGGCACTTACCAGTACCAAAACACAATAGAGAATGTCTTGTGGACACCGCGACAAAGTCATTGGAATGTGCGTAATTAAGCAGACGAAAATAGGTGTTCATTCGTATTGTGGATGATCAGGTGAAAGAGGAGGGAGAATCTGCAGAAACAGCAGCATATGTGGCGATATTTCCGTTAATGGCAGAGCCGAACGTCTTACGATTGTAAGTTAAATGTATCTGAACGCTTGTTCAAAAACACTTAATTTACTTTATCAACTGAAGATCCTCCGTCATGCGGCTGCCACTTTTAGTGCTTAATCGACTCGTTAGAAGACCAGTGTTCACAGATGAGATGGCTGCATCGAACAACAACCCTGACAAGTCAAGATATATATACACACGTCATCGCCATTTATAGTTGGCCTCGGTTAGCATAGAACATCCACCTCAATCCCAACTAAGCAACTGTAAGATGAGCTGGACCTTTTTTATAATGTGGAGTAGGTAACCCAGAATCTGTGCCAAAATGAACTCAAATATTTCAAAAGAGAATTCATTGTTTGACCATGAACATGACGAATGAGATATGATCTTTTTCATTTGTTAACAGGAAGGATACAGTAGAGTAGTTACTAAAATTTCTAACAGAACCCTTTGGGGACAGTTCTTGCCTAACCAGTAGAAACGTTCATACTTTCACAATGCCATCAGAACGATTTGAAACTCATTTGTTTCATTTCAACATTTAAAAATCCGAATTTTTTTGGCATTCATTCTAAGAATATTTATTTCAAATTTAAGTTGGTGCACAGATTACCTATAATTTAAATGACCATAAAGAATGCAGGGATAACCCTCGCTCTGTGTGATCTGATGACAGTGTCTTGGATTTTCAATTGTTGATGAAGAGGCAGCACTATTGGTCTCACAATCTCATTCCAGTGCCTCCGATTAGTGAGGCAACTTTTAACAATCACCAGGAAAGTTGTTCTGCAAGTCATGTTTCCTTTCAACTGCATTATATCTTTTCACCATACACGTGTTTTCTGCCGTCAGGCAAGTGTGACCTGAACTTATTTTCATCTCGTTGACGATAAATGGAGCCCCCTTTCAGCCTGTGAAATGCATCAGATAAACGTTTCTCAAAAAGAGATCAACAAACGGATATCTTGCGCGTAATCCTGTATAATCTATACATTTTTTACGGTTTATTTGTACACACTGATTACCAGCAACCGTTGTTGGATATGGGGAGCAGTTCCTGCGATCATCCATTCAGCGTGAGCATAGACGACCTATTCCAAGCCTGTTGTTGACACCACCTACCTGGAACAGTCTAGTATCATTTGTCACTAATTTACTACATGAAGACTCTGATCACGTGACAAGTTGACAAACCATCATTATAGAATTATAATGCATAATTTAGACTTTGGGTGTTGTTTAATGTCAAATGCAAGCACTTTTTAAATAGTAAGTAATTCCATGCTTCCTGCTTTAGATTTTAGACCGATGTTTTGCCAAAACCTAGGAAGCTTGTTTTTTTGGTCATTGGTAATAATATCACTTTGATCTAAAACACCCTAAACACTAATACTCCTGAAGTTTCCAGTACTATATATGTATGATGACAATACGACTGTAAATTGAATATCTTATGATATCGCTCGCCATGCGAGGTGAGTAAGTGAACACGTGGTGTAAGTTTGCAGCAGAAAGTTACATTCAAAATCAGATTTCAAAAAAAAGGGAACTAACAATTTTCCTTTACGCCCAAACAAAAGAGTATTTATTGACGACAGCTGGTAAGAATATAGGCAGTGAGAATTTTGTATAAAAACCAACGGGGCGAACTTGACCGCAAGAGTGACGATGCTTAAGCACGGTAAGTCATCGAATACCTGACAGTATGCGTCTGCTAATTTGGCGATCAGGAGCAAACAGCTGCAGGAAATCCACGCCAACTAGTAATGGTTCGTTTTGAAGTCTCCAACTGGGTTAAAACGGTTTTGTAACTGTTCTCCACCCGATCCCGGTTGGCACTGGAAGTGGTGACAAATCTCCTTGATTTCAAGTACAAAAGAAGTTTGATCACATAAAAAGATAGTTTAAAACGCTCCATATGTGCATTCTCTCCAGATACGATGTTGGTACACTAGACTTAGAAAACAATGGAAACTCGTAAATGTCAACAACTAAAGACAGTCTTAAGTTATGGGCATGGGGAGTAATTCCAGCTTAAAGAACAGATGTTTTATTTAAGATCCTAGTATTTTCTTGGAGTGTAATTAATGTTTAAAATAAACCAAACCTGCGAGAGACTTCCTTTGTTTTATGCAGATATGTCCAATTCTTTATTAGTAAATGGTTTTGGCAATTTAAAAGTCCTAAGCATATTCTATAAAATATAATGTGTGTTAAAAAAATTAATTTTTATAACAGTTTTTTGTATAATTAACAGCTATAGAACCTACATCTTAATAACCAAGCAATACACTTAAATCTAACATTTTCTTGACAGTTAATTCGACAAAAATATGACTTTTCAAACGGATCGAGTGTCAAAGTACATGATCTCGATTATAATCTCATCTATACATCATATGACGTCGATTATAGCCTCATCTATACGTTTAATTAAGAATTATTGTTCTGTAACAACTTACGCCTGTTTCATCAACGGTATCCCTTAACATCCTTTGATGTTAATATGAATGTCACTTTGAAAATTCTTTTATCTTTTCAAGTTTACATTTAAGATTCCTGACAATTTTTTTTTCTATTTTACCAACCCCATTTCCATGCTGTAACTAAAGAAGAACAATTTTAAGGATACATCATTACACTTAAGTGGCTTTGTTGAAAGATTTCCACAACTCCATAGTGGAATCACAAGGTTACAAAGCTGACATTGCTTGGCATTAAAAACCGAAACTCTAGCGTTTTCGAACCATCTGAAAATTGATATTTCACTGTTACTTATATTAATACACGTCCCAATGTAAGCTTTACGTCATTTTTAGATTTTAGGCCAGAAATACAAGAACAAACTTAGAAAGCAAGAAAAAATACAACAATAAAGAGTCAAGAAGGTGATAGTACCAAATTTAGAACTATGCAAGAATGGAATGTATGCTTCAGCTGCTAATTTTTCCAACTCTTTGCAATTAATTTAAAAACAATTAAATTATTTTTTAAAAAAAAAACCTTTGTCTTATATTCTGAGATCTTATTTCGTTTACTTCTTGGTCATGCGTGTGTAGGTCTAACGTCCGTGTCATCTCTGTCTCATAGCACCTGTTCCAAGAGTATTTATTATTCTGTGACATGTTTATATTGCGCCTTTTATTTCCTCGTTCTTTTTATTTATTTATTATTCATTTTATCGACACGAGGTTTAGTTTATTGCTTACAACTATGACAATTGTTAAAGTGGATTCAATATTGTTGCGTTATATACTGTCGTAAAAAAGGTCAAGCAGTTTTTTTAAATGTTTCAAACTCGTATCAAATTACTTACAAGTTAAAAGAAGGAAAATAAATGTTACATTTGCACAATTTTAAAATGTTTCAGTATTTTTCTACCAGATAATATTATCTAGTACATTTTTAAAGTCCAAAACACAACAACATACAGCGAATGATGAAGCCAAATGTATTCTAACGAAGACATTAATTGTAATAAAATTAAAGCAGCAAATTAAACATTTCCTCCTTGTCTTATACTGTTAAAATTCGAAATTTAAATACTCTGCTTATGCATAGATTGTAAAAAAAAAAAAACAAAGAAAAAAACAAAAGAGAAGACGTGGAAGTCTGGTCTTTTTTACTTATGCACGAAAAAGAAGGGAGCGAACTGCGCTCCTCAAAGAATGACGTGCTGAAATAAGTAGATAATTTTTAAATTAACTCTTTCGAGTATAAAAAAAATATAGCAGCCTAGCCATTTTTTCTATTTTTTTTTTGTTTTAAATTTAACACTACCATCTTCATCTTACGGATGTGTCGGAGTGGATTTAAAATAATTTTCAGTTGCGTTTAGCTGGTTAATCTTGGTTCCACAAGTAAAAAACAGACGAAATTATATAACACTTATGCGCGGCTGCAGAAAGTTTTTCATTATTATAAGTTCCTACTAATGAAAAACGGATTTCACCTACTATCGACATCAAATAAACTATCGAAATAAACTGAATCCGGTTGTTTGTTTGTTTTTTTACACGGATTTTAAAAAATTCGTTTTAGTTCTTTTCTAACTTTATCAATATTGTACCGTCACGTTAGTGCATTCTTTTGCGAGAGTACGATGGTAAATTATGCGTATGTTTCTAATTCATCTTTTGTGAAAAGAGTTGCTTCACTTAAAAGCAAGAGTCATCATCCCTGCTTCCCCAGTAAATAAATGGCAACATATATCGACAGATATTAAATAAACTTTCAAAAGAAAATTCACTGATTTCACGCGCAGTAGCTTCTATACATTTCGATCTTACCTGTAAATTACAGGTTTCACTGTCTTTGGTTGTCTTGATTACAACTGAATCTAATACCACGTGGAAAGATTTGGAAATTGGGCGTACGACAAGGAAATATGTTGCATCCTCTGTTGTATTTCTGCTTAATCATTTTAAACACCGAAACGACGTCTCATCCACTCGGCTTTCCCGCAAGTAAATATATTCTTTTAAAATAACTAAATCTATTTTTTTTTCCAACGTATAAAAATTATTTAAAAGAACAAATTAAAATTAAATGGCGTTCGAAAACAAACAACAACAACAAAAAGACCAGAATTCGCTGGTCGGAACCATCGGAGAAAAAATATTTCCGCTGACAGGAGCTGCCTCACATGATCTATAACTCTTAATAAACACTGACATAAAATGAAGTTTCTGGTAGGAAAAACGAGCACTTTAAACTTATCGTCTGCGGATAATTCGTTTTATAGACACGTACTACTTTAAACTTTGCCTCTCCCGTTTTTCTGTTTTCTCTGCCACTTGTTTCATTAAGGGGAAGTAACTTAGTTGATTTAAACCTGTTTTCCCTCAACAGAAGCAATAGTATTTTGAGAAAATACAGTAAAATAATCGTGTCATTAATACTCGATGAAAACCGATGGTTAACGTAAAATAAATTATAAATTTAAATTATACACTTTTCTTTTCAACTAGCAGAAATGACCATACTGATATGTTGTAACTCATGTTGAGCGAAATACAAATAGAAAATATTATTAGATATAAAAATAACAAAATTAACGAAACAATACATAAAACTAAATAACTTTAAAATAATTCTGGATTCTTTGAGAAAAACGTGTAATATTTTTTTAAAATAAATAAATTAGAAAAAAGATAAATTTCTCTTTTTTGAGAAATATGGTGCCGTCAAGTAGAGTATATGGTAGAATAAGTGTTAAATTTTTGTTAATCGTCTCATTTTCCGTTGAGTACTAAAAGAAAATAGGAAATTTATCACCTTTGAATTAAATTTCAGTAAAAATATTAATTGACGTTTAATTTACTTCACATTTGCTGTCTTTCATTTTTTTTATGCTTAAGTAAATTCAATGTAAAGTTTTTGTTTCGTTTTCTTTCTCAATACAGTCATTAAAGACAGTTAAAGATTACTTTTCTTTCATTGTTATTGTTTGCATCGTTATTTTTACCCATATTCGGTTAAAAGGGAAAAGATATTTCTTTAATAGGTAAGCGATATATATCTTATTCCACTAGTTTCTTTTCTTTGCTTCCTTGAAGATAGATACATTAAACATGCGCGTATTTCTGAGTTGGTGTGGGACTGCTCTCTCTATCTGATAACTGGCCGAACTCTGGTCTTTGGTGGATGCACATGCGAACCCGAGTCGGATATTGTATAACTTTTGAAAAACGCCACGAGTGCCTCAAGTGGAGAGAGAAGGATACGGGCAGGCCGCAAAGTCAGGTTTCAAGTCGTTTGTATATAAAGGTTAACATAACAGACCTGGTGCTGATTCCGGCCGTCTTTCTTTCCCAGCTTATTCCAAAAATATTGCTACCTGAGTCACCATCTTAAATGCTTACACTTTTCTTGAATTGAAATTATCAATCTTACCTGTTTCTCGCCTTCCCCCCAAACACACACAGTGTTTCTTCCTTTTTTGTTGGTGTTGCTTCCTTTATAATTTTGACTTTTGCCGGTGAAGCTAAACATTTTAACTGAAACATTTGACAAGCCAGTGATTACTGAACACAGCAGTGGACTGGATGGTGACGACTTCAGGCCCTTATTTCTGCACACAGATGATTTCTCTCAGAGCTTCGAAATTAGCAGAATAGTATTTAGGTAGCTTTAGTACTATCCCTATGCAGAGTCATTCATTTTCTTCTTATTTAAATCGTTTTGAATATAAAATTAATTGATGCTGTTGATGTTACCACTGCTACACAGACTCGTTTCTAATGTATTTTAAAGTAATTTCGTTAATTAATTTTTGTGTTCTTTATTGCAAGATTTATTTGTAGAAAATAGTAGGAAATAATGAAAAGGAGACAAAGATGATGAGAGAGAGAGATGAGAGAGAGAGAAGAGATGAGAGGAGAAGAGAGGAGAGAGAGAGAGGAGAGAGAGAGATAGAGAGAGAGACACACCACACGCACTTACACACAGAGAGAGAGAGAGAGAGAGTCATACAGACAGACACACACACACGCACGCACGCACACTACACCACAGAGAGAGAGAGAGTCATACAGACAGACAGACACACACACACACACACACATACACGAGAGAGAGACAGAGAGAGAGAGAGAGAGATGTCATGAGGAGCTGATGTCATTACAGAGAGAGAGAGAGAACAGACAAACACACACACACACACACACACGCCGCACACAGAGAGAGAGAGAGAGAGAGAGAGAGAGAGAGAGAGAGAGAGAGAGAGAGAAGAGAGAGAGAGAGAGAGAGAGAGAGAGAGAAGTTTTAACTGAACTATATTTTAAATTTATTTGTAGACTAATTATACTGTTGGTAATCGTATTTGAATTAGTTATTACGGTTTTTTAAAGATAATTTAAAGTTTCTATCGTTCAGTTCCTTTTTAATATAGCATTTCATCAGCATGTAACTTATATATAATCGATTGTTTTTTAAACTTAAAAATAGCTTTTTTTTTTTTTTTTACTAAAAGGTTTTGGCGGATATATTTACGATGTCCACGATTTATCAAACGTGGTTCCGTTAAACATCAGCTTAGACTGACGTTCCAGCCAGCCAGCCACCAGATGTAGCTTTTTCTTAGATTCTCAATTGACCCAGTGTCGCGAAGTGGGGAAATACTTGATACATGCAAGGCAATTGATCTTTGAAAGACACGCTTATACGACCAGTTCCTTTCGAAGTAATTCACTAATGGTAACTAGGGATATTTTTTTTCTTGAATTAACTGGAAACATCAAAATATTACTAAACGCCATATCATAGAAAGGCGTGTTATTATTGCTCATCGTGCTAGCACTTCACACGACACTTGATATGAGCTTCTAAGCTTACTATTCCATAAGCAAAGAGAAAATGTTAAATAATAAGAGACACTAAAATATTCCATGCATAACTGATAGAGCAGGAACGCCAGAATTTGCTAACAAGTGCGTGCATTAGTCGTTGTTGTACACCAGTCTCTACAACAGAGGTAGCGTCTTCACAACCCTGGTGAAGAAGCGTAGTGCCGCGCTTATCCACTAGAGAGCGCTGTCTATCTTGTGTTACAAGTTGCTCAGCACACGATTTCGGAAGCTCTCTCTGTGTTTTAGTAAAATGCTTTCATTACTTTCAGTTTTGTTTAATTTTACGCAGCCGATTAGTAAAGACGGTAATTACATTACAAACTAAATTTTAAAATCTATTTATAAAAGGCCTCGATCTTAACGAGGAAATGAACATCGGAGACATTAAAATGGATTTAACGTTCACGAAGAATACGGGATATTTCTCTTGCATAATAACTTTAAAAATCAATTTTGAATAAACTGATATCAGTCAGTTACACATGGTTTTCTTTACCAAAATAACCAAAACGAGGGAGAATATCTCTGATATTTCATATAGCATCCGACAAACATCAAAGATTTTTTTTAAAAAGAAAAACAACAAAGCAATATCTCTGTCGTCGTTTGTTTCAATGCGATAAGAAGTTCAAAAACGTATTGCAGACATGGCAGCTCTTTATAAATTGCTGCTTTAATTCCATTCGACCTTCGTTTGCTCAGCATTTCTAGTTATCGTCACCGAAGAAAGAAGTGAATTTTCTGTGTAGATAATAAAGCGAAAAATCCAATTAAATTTCGACAGTTTTAGTTTGAAGTTCAGCAAGATTACACCAGTGGTGGCATCGATATAAGCGCGATACACATGAAAGTGTTATATTATACTGTAGGTAAAAGTTGCTTATGATTTCTATTTACTTGCTAATGTTAAAACTTAGATGGAAAATATATACTTCTTCTTTTCTTCTTCTTCTTCTTCTTCTAATAATAATAATAATAATAATAATAATAATAATAATAATAATAATAATAATAATAATAATAATAATAATAATAATGTTAAAATTTTTAAAGCAAACTTTATAATAAACAATTGCCTCTTTGTGGACCATATGTAAGAAGGATTGATAAAATTACACGCACATAGTATTCTGGCAGTAACAGAGTTTAGTTACACTATTTTAACAAATGAATTACCGTCAAGTGTAGCTATTTAAAAATTGCGTTGCTAACTATCTGTCAGGGTTAGGGTTTTGGCTAAACCATAATGGTTTCTTGTCTCTAGATTGCCAGAGAAACTTAGACTAAACTAAGCAAAACTAAATGATCTTGGATCTTTTTTTTTCCAGTTTTGTTAGAGAACTAAGCCTGTACACAGATACGTGTTGTATACCAGTTAATTGAAGTGTCTTGGGGTAATTAAAAATCGAGCCGATATTTCATTTGTTCATACATTTACTGGCAGTTAATAAAAATCCACAAATTCCTTATATAGTAAAAATATTCTGATTATTATAAACTAAATTGAAAAACAATACTTTATTTATTTAATTTATCAATTATTTATTTAAATAACTATATTAATTAACAGATTTTGTGTTTTTTTATTTATCTTAATTCGCTGCTGGCTGATGTTTCTGTAAAGTTTCAAACTGATGCGTTACTCGTGGCTAAAACCGAACTGAAGTTACGTTTTCTTTTAGGGCAAATCGTACAAAAAGAAAGGAAAAGAAAAGAAACTGTTGGAAATTAAGGAGGCTGGCGATTAAACTAAAAAAGGGGGGAGAAAAACTGTTTTATTTCGCATTTACTGCCGTTTTACGACTTGCGCATTATCTAGTCAAAAGACTTTATGTCAGATAGAGTGGTCTGCCCCTCCTACCTCCCACAAAGACGAAATTTATGGCCGCCCACATATGTGACGTCTAAATTTACTTTCCATTCATATTCCCTCTTTTTAAAAATGCATTACTTTAAATAAAACCTAACCTTTTAAACCGATCGTTGAGCTTTACTGCAGGTAATAGAAAACAACACCTAAGTGTTGTAGTTTTGGCCAGATTCTCACGCGAAATTCCTTTGTTTTTTAAATGTCTCATGACCGGGAGGGCATCGGAAATAAGGTTTCGGATTATTCACAAACCGTTGTAGGGTCAAAAGAACTGAAGTGCAAATCGTAAATATTTCAGGAAAGGAGATTAATGGCGTATGATTTCGACCGTTTAACGTTAGCTACACTCTCGCCTGGTCTTCTTTGAGATGTACCGCTGATGAGAGTTCGTTTACAAAGCCTGCGCAACTCGCCTCGTTCGGCCTGGCCCGACCGTGTCTTCCGGCTCTGCCGGTTCGTACTGGAGCCCCTCTCCCCTGTTTTCTTTCCGAATGGCTGTCGGATGTTTCCGTTCCGTTTCCTCATTCGTCGAAAATGTACATCACTTTTTTGAAATGGTAGCAACAAAACATAATGTTTAATTTTCGTATCCATAAAAGCAGTTCCCGCCTGGATGGAGACACGCGACAAATAAACATAATAATAATAATAATAATAATAATAATAATAATAATAATAATAATAATAATAATAATAATAATAATAATAATAATATAATAATAATAATAATAATAATATAATAATAATAATAATAATAATATGTGGGGGCAGGAAGACAGGGTTTCGTAGACGGGTAGCGCTTTTATTGTGAAGAAGTTAAAATATCTGCGGTGAGATCAAACGCCGCTGAATGCGGATGAATCCACAAACGGCGGCAAGTAGCTGGAGATACAGACAGGTCACCCGGACGAGGGTTTAGTCAGCTGTTGGCAAAACAAAATAGAATAGGTTGCTGACATGAACTTACTAGCCTAGTTCTCAGCTTATTTGCATCACTTATCAGCACGCCGTACCTGTTTTTTTGCTCACCGCGACACCGTTTGCCTTTTAAGAATAAAAGATATCGGTTTCTCGAGAGAAACTGTTGTCGGCCCCGCCCTCATCTATGAAGGGATCGAGGGAGCCAAAAGTAGGCAGGAAGCTAAACAAATGCACCGAGTAACAACGGCGCTGCTGAGAAAATTAATTACCAACGGAATGCAGTCGCTGATCTCATCGAGAGGATTTCAGAAATCAATTCTGGCCTCCCCCCTTCTCTCTACTCATCAAGTCACCTTCTGCAACACGATATCATCTCGCTATTTATCTCCCCATATAATCTTTGTAAAATATATTCGTCTGAATTAAGCTATTTTCCTTGCAATCAAACAGACTAATTCCAATATTTTGGCCACCCATCCAAACTTCCCCACCCAGTAGTATATCGATCAATCAATTGACCGAAAAGAAAAAAAATTGACATTTTTAAATTAAATTTTTTTAGGCATCCAACAACTCTTCCATGTGACCTTTTTTCCTTCTCTTTATAATCTTTGTTTTATACACTTTCCTTGCGCCTATCGGTAGATTTATGTATTGAGTGTATTTAAAATCCATACAAATGCATTACTAATAAATGGACTGTTTTTTTTTTTTTTCTTTCTTTCCCCTTCCTTACCAAAGTCTTGTACTGATTTTAAAAGCCGAACCGCAAAGTTCGTACCTTCGGACAGTTTCTAATATCGTGGTTAGGCAGGCGAGCACTTAGCCGTCAGCTGGGGTCAGGTTCGCTCGCCGATAAACACGCTGCCGCCGAGTTCCCACCTTCTCTGATGTCTTGTTGGACTATGCTTTCCTCCCAACTCAGCCCCGACCACGCACGCACCTACCTACGCCACTCCGATCTATTCGCTCTATGACAGTTTGTCGCGTTTCTCGCATAATCTAATTTGCTTATTTCAACAAGTGCAACGTTCCATCCAACTACTCTGAACTGATTAGTTATTTCTGACCCTTTGAATAGCTATGCATACTGGTGATGGCAATTATTATTTGTGGACCCAGTGTCGTGTGCCAACAGCGATTCAAGGGAGATAATAATTCAATTTTCATTCCTCCGCGTCAAGAACCTAGTGGTTTTCAGTTGCTCGCCAAGTCAGACACGAAAAGCATAACTGTCTTCGCACTACAGTATCTACACTAGCGCCAAAAAGTGGGGCTTCGCCAATAAAATAATTCATGAATAAAGAGCATTTGAGTTAAAAAAAAGTCTTGAGTAGAGAAAAGTTTGAAAATAGACTTTTTAAAAACATGTATCTTCTAGAAGTATATATATATATATTACTATTTATATATAAAGTGATTATAGTATATATATATATGTGTGTGTGTGTGTGTGTGTGCTAACTAATAAAATTCATTTTATATATCATAAATTAAAATTTTATTGCCACGTCTGCATTGATAGTCATCAGGTGTATAGGCGACTTTTCTTATACCTATTTATTACAGCAAATTATTGATGTGAATAATTATATTATTAATACAGTAAAAAATTGCGCATACCAAACTTTACTATTGCAATTTGACAACCTGAGTTGTTTCCCTTTAAACCAGCATTTTTATATATAAATACTTTTTTCTATGGAAAAGGATATCAAGTAAAAGTTATTAGTTATTATAGTATGCATGTCTCAGAAATATGTAACGATGGGTGCACGCCATACTATTAACATTCTAACGGCGTAGAAATCATCTAAAATTATGCAAAATTTTATGGAAAAAACAAACACTTTCCACTTGTGTATTTACTTATTTTAACAAGTAAATGCTTTTAATTTTAAGGTGAAACTCTCCACCCGAGATATCAATGAAATACTAACTAAAACGGTTTATAATAGGAAAAATGCCGTTATTTTAGAACTACTTTTAGACTAGCGGAATAATTCCGTACTTACAATTGGAGTGAAGTGCGTTACTGCTGCGGACCCATTTATATCAGAGCTTAGCTAATCCTTTGATTACAGACATTTATTCGTTCCTAAAAATTCTAATTTTGAATATCCATATAAAATTAATAATTGTGCCTAAAAAAACATTTTCTCTATATATCCAGGTGGAATAGCATTTTTTTTGTTGTTGTTGCATGGTTTATAAAAGATGTTAAAGTGATATTGACATCGTTTTTCAGACATCCACGCAGTCCGTTGTCGACAAAATTGATTAGATTTTATAAGCATTGGCAATGTGTGTGTGTATATATAATTCCTTGACTTCCTTACTAATCGGCCCTGCTAAATTCCATGACGACGATTTAAAGGCAGGAAATCATATCGTCTAAAAAAAGTGGTAAGATTAACGCGGGGTAATTTGCACCATCAGGTACAAACCCATACCACCTGAGTCCGACGTTATGCGTACCTTTTCTGGCTTGACGGAATATCAGTATAAAGTCTGACGATATGTATTTTTGAAGAATTCCACGAAATAAAAGAAACGACTTTGCTAGTTAGAGAATTACATTGATCTTGTTTCCTTTCTTCCCATTATGACGCCAGGCAGACCAACTCACGTCATAGACGTTTCTAGCCTTTTTTCACGGTTATCATCAGATGTGGACCCTCGATTTTTTGAACCAAACTTGGTTTCCATTCATCGATTTATGTTGTTTGTCTTTTTTAAAAAAAATGTCCATTAACTTAGATAAAGATGCTGTAAAGTGAATACTTTAATCAGACCTTACACGTAAGAAAGAAACATTTAATGACACATTCGACATTTTATCCAACGTTCCAATAACAATTCTACCTCTATTTTAAAATCTTTCACACTAACCGACACAAACATTTCATCTAAAGAAATCGGTTCCTGCTTCGTGTCTGATATCAGTAGTAGTAGTTACTCCAATAAATCAAGTTGTTTCTAGACAATAAAATACATAGCTTATTGACATTTTAAAACTGGTATTTCACGAACAGGTTTTTATTTTGTTTTAAAACAAATTCTTTTAGCGTTAGAAAAATCATGATGCTAAAAACTGTTGCAATAACGGTGTAAGAGTCATCAGACTGACTTATAACTTACATAACTAATATGAATTGTTATATTTTTGAATTAATCTAGCCTGAAGTTAAGACAGTACCTTATCGACGATAAATAAAATAAACAAATTTGAGAAAAGTTAATAAAGTTGTGTATATATTTATTTTTTTTAAATTTTTAAATGGTTCGACACAAACCAACTAAATAAACATTTGTATTATTTGTTCAAAAAAATCGAAGGAGAAATCTAATTGTATTCCTATAGTTATTCCGAATATTTCATTTTCCATATTCTGCATTCACTTGATTAGACGGATTGATTGAAGCGGTCTTGTATCCGGAGCTGCTGCTGAGACAGCAAAAAAGAGAAGAGATAAGGACGAGAAGTAGAGCTAGCTATTCCTGATCTCTCGCCAGATTTCTGACTGTCTCGAGCTTTATTAACCGTAGCGGTGACCATCTGTCTAACTCGGTCGAGTCGTCACTCGCAGCTCGTTTTTCTTGTCTTTCTAAGGTTTTTTTTTTCCCCCACGCGTAATTTCCCGCAATATAATTAAATAATGATTGTATCCTTGGAGTTAATAGGACGCGTGGATAGAATATGTGCTAATATTTGTTCAAAGAACGAAACTGCAAGACAAATGCGGGACTAGTGAATTACGGCTCTTGCAATGGCAACGAAAAACGAACCGAGAAGCCATAACGGAGAGGTTTGGAGTCAGGTACACGAGAACATTGCATTGAACGACAAATAAACATTATAGAGTTCTAGAAAATAAACAAACAACAAATTATTATAATATACATTAAAAAAGAGAATAGACATTTATGATTGCATATATATATATATATATATTCTTGGATTGACTTTTTAGTAGATAAACTCTGGTATTTACTTGCTTAAATAAGTAAAGTCTATATGCTCACCGCGTTTACTGATGAAGATAGACTTTGTACAATTTATTCACATATTAAAAATACATTTTTTCCCACTGTATGATAAATATCTGTATTCATATCAACAACTTTTTTATTTGAACAATGTTATTTAAGTTACTAATACATATCTATTTGAAAATCTATTTTAGATACGTTTTTCAAAGAGTAGAATTGTTTGTAGGTGATGTGAAGAACGATTAAATTAGACGTACATGATGAGACAGAGAGAAGTATCACTTTCGGACAGGGATTTCCCGAAAGGTATCCAGAACATCGGAAATAAGGTGACCTCGGTAGTTTAAATATTTAGGCAAGTTAACTTGCGTAAAGTTAAATGTATTTAAAATGTTCTTCGCCGTACGGGTAGAGATCTATCGGACTGACCACCTGCTACGAGATTAATCTTATAGAATCTTCAGGAAATGATGCAGTTTATCCCCTCGTGAATAATAGACAGATGAAAAGGTTTTAGAATCTAGGGCAGATACCGGCTGGTAGATTCCGTTAAGCTAAGAAAAACGAGAAACAAACAATGAGAAAAAGTAACATTTTTATATACAGGAAGAACACAGACAAGAGACAATGAAATTCTATTAACAAACTGTTTGTGCTTCTTTCACATTTACATAAAGCTCTTACCGCAGTAAGCAGACAACAAGCATTTCTTGGTACCAACTTTCTGAATACCGAGGTAATTCCGTTTAATCACGGCGACTGTGAAAACAAATACACAACAAACTTCCCTTTAAGTGAATAAGTACGTGCTTTCCTGCAGCAAGAACAGTTTGTAAAGGCAAAAACTAAAAGTCGACTTACAGATAAACTTAGCTGCTTCTACTGTTGAAATCTTTGACAGCAACATTTATAATAATTAGACTATTTCGGTACTGGTATTTGATTTTTGACAAAGGAAAGAGAAAATTGCAGATGGATAATAGCAAATATAATTCGTAAACTGATTTTGAAACGATATTAGAATCTTGCATCCTTGTAGAGTTTTGTGGCATACAAAAAAGGTGCAACTGTCTTTTTGTAGAGAATAATTGCAACATATCGAACGTGTCAAAAGTATCCTTACGTTTTACTTTATTCTGGGGTACCAGACATGAAGAAAGTTTTAGAATTCTTAGAAATGTCGAACAACTTTATCGAATAGTGTACGTAAATTTTATCTTTCCAACTCGCATTTTCATTGATGATAATTAAATCTTTTCGATTTCCATTCTGTGAGAAAGAAATTTATAGATCTGAAACCGCAACTGAACTATCGATGCTATCACTGCATAAAGTATATAGAAAGCAGGGCAGTATCTCGTATTTACTAACTCACCAAATCTAAGTAGAGTCTATCTATGCAGGAGATTTACTGTCATTTACTGAGGAAGATTGAATTCGCATGATATGTACTCATAGATTAAAGATGTTTTTATCCAGCGAATTGTACAGTTTTCTCAGACTCGCATATTCCTCTTTTATTAATGAAATAATACCTTTCTTATTTCTAGTCTTACTTAACTGCTATTTGAAACATGCTGAACGAAAATGTAATTTATTACCGAGAAATTGTCCTATTCTTCATATTTTCTTGGACATATTCAATCAAATTCGTGCGTGAAATATGGGAATAGAGTCATTTCCGAAAGGGATCGGTTCTCCTCAGTTTAATTCATTACAACTAGAAGAGTATCGCCAGATTACGAGAATATGGAATTGGGTGTGTTACGAACCAGAAGTAGGAGATCTAATCATTAAATGGAGGTCTTTCCTGGAAATGGAAATAGCTGCTGATACATGAAAGTGGCCACTAGAAGTCTTCTGTAAATAGGATTTGTTATTGATTACTTCATCGGATTAAACAAATAAAGCGTAATTTGTCAGAGCTCAACATAACAACTGAAAGTAGTCTCTCTGTGTGTGTGGTGGTGTGTGTGTGTCTTGTTTCCTCTTTTTCTGTGTGATTGGTCAGATGGTGTTCTTGTCAGGTGCAAGCAAAGCTGATTTTAAACATAGCGAAAAAGCTATTTTACATGAAACATTTGTTTTTAATAAAGCACGAACATATCGACAAGAGATGCGGCTCTTCTTTATCTGGATTCCTATCGATTACTCACCTGATGTTTTCACAGATTTGTTTTCCTTCCAAGATAAAGGTTCGTATTTGCTGATCCGGATTTAAAAGTAATAGCTATATTGTTATACGCGTAAATAATAACAAAAAATACCGTCTGTACACGTGAGCATTTATACAGATGTGTTAATTTCGTTATTTATGCAAAAACGGCAAATTTTCTCATAAGTGGAATTAAGTAATTTCACAAAAAAAATTGGCTTTGTAATTATTTGCTTTTTTAACTTCCTTGTTTTTTAATATAAAATAAATAAAAAGTTAACTTTATTGTGTTGAAAAGCGAAATTAAAATCTGTAAAGTGTAAAATACGAGTTTCTCAGATTAACAGTGCAAACTTCACAGGGCTTCGTTCCATCACCCATTTATAAAAAAAAAACTTGATCATAATAAAAAAAACAAACAAACGAAGTAAATAACCTAAAAAAATTAACGCATCTTTCAAAAGTGAATATGTAAATTTAAAATTGCATTTGGACTAAACGATGTTGTTATTAACGAGAACAAATCGAAGCTCATCTGCATCGTCAAGAACGAGCTGAGGAGCAGTTGTAACATCTGATGGTCCTAGAATTCGCTCGGACAGTTTATCACGATGTCTGATAATGATTTTCTGAATCATTTATCTCTATAATGGTTCCAAAATCTGAGATATAAACTATTAGAATTAAGTAAAAAAAAAAAAAAAAAATAGATAAATGGGAGTTATTTGGTAAGCAAGATTACAATGATGTTTCATATTATCATCTTTTTTGTTTGTAACAGTAGTAGTAGTATTAGTAGTAGTAGTAGTAGTATAGTAGTAGTAGTAGTAGTAGTCGTAGTAGTAGTAGTAGTAGTAGTAGTAAGTAGTGTAGTAGTAAGTAGTATTAGTGTAGTCGTAGTAGTTAGTAGTAGTAGTAGTAGTCGTAGTAGTAGTAGTTAGTAGTCGTTTGGTAGTCCGTCGTAGTAGTCGTAGTACTAATGGTGTGTGGGCGCTCGACGGTGCCACCAACAAATGCCATCCAAAACCCTTCAGCCGAACCTTACTGGATTTGTCAGGTATCAGAACTGGCCAAGGGTGCTCTCGCATGACGGCGGTGCTCCGTCTGATTGATGCTACTGGAAGGTGCTAGGATGGATATCCGTATCCATTTTCGACAGCCATTGTTTCAGGTCACCGCTGGCTAAGCCAGGTGCGCCAATAATCACTGGGATGTCCTCTGTTCGTGTACATTAACCAGTTCGGCGGCCAGCGGGCCACAGTTTCCGACCTTTTCCTCTGTCTTCTCTCGGATGTTAGGGACATCGTGATAGGCGATAACACTTATCTGCATTTCTGGTCGTAGGTGTTAAGGGTATCTCGTCGTTCTAAGATTTGTTCTTGTGTGTGTTCGTACCACTTGGTCTTGACACTTTAGTTCTTCTATATTAGTATTAGCAGTAGCAATATTTTGTTATGCGTAATCAAGTCTTTAAGTCCGGAATTTTCGTCATGTTAAAATCATTCTCTTAATTGCAAGATCCGATACTGATGCAAACGGTCCATAGTTCGCAGTGCTTTATGACGTGTAATGCCAAACAATCATTGTCTCTACTAAAGGGGAGACCAAAGCTAGTTGTTACAGCGATAAATTGTTACAACACAAGTAATTTCTAACTGAACGTATAGATGAGCTATGATCGAGGAAATGTAATCTGTTGCTAAATAATATAGCACACGATGTCGATTATAGTTCGTTTATGCGTTAATTATAAATTACTAGTGATGTAACAATTTACCGATGTAATAACTAAACCCAGTCTTTCTTACGTTCACATCTCTACATAAATGGTAACGCAAATTTCTTCGTTTTGTGACATGCACAACTCTAAATCATGCAGATTTATTCAAAATATAATTAATCTCTGTCCTGTATGCAAACGGAGAACGTACAAGGTCTCTCGAAAGAAAAGGCTTGTATTTATAATAAGTTTCTGATATGCTAAATTTTACTATTAAAAGTAAAAATCTTAGCAGTTCCGGGTCTCCCTTATGCGCTTAATTTCTATCTCGAGAGCCAGTGACTTCGTCTTGTATGCTCCTATTATTTCTGTGTGAACTGACAGACGGTAGTCTTGGCAGATTTTCCAGGGGATATACCGGCTACTTTGATGTGTCTTTGAAAGTATGTGTCCATTCTTGGCCAAAACAAGAAATCTTGAATTGCATTGGTCTATTACTTTTTCTTCGTACTTTTTGCATAATTTGCATTCTGGAATTATTATTATTAATGATATTATTATTATTATTATTATTATTATTATTATTATTATTATTATTATTATTATGATTATTATTATTATTATTATTATTATTATTATTATTATTATTATTATTATTATTATTATTATATTATCTATTATTATTATGATTATTAATTATTATTATTATTATTATTATTATTATATTATTATTATTATTATTTCTTATTATTATTATTATTATATTATTATTATTATTATTATGTTTTATTGTTGTTTGTTGTTTGTTATTATTCTGCTTATTATTATTATTATTATTCTTATTCTTATTATTCTTATTATTATAATAATAAATAATAATAATATAACCGTAGCATAGTCTGAAGAATCGTAACTCCATTTAATTTTTATTGTAACAAATTAGCATAAAACTTGTCACATAAAATAAACAAATATAAATTTTAAAAATGTATGTAAATAAAGGTTTGTCGCTATTTTACAAAAATGAGAGGGTCAATCTTCTCTCTCTCTCTCTCTCTCTTTCTCTCTCTCTCTCTCTCATGCACATATTCCTAAAAACGTTTGGAATTTGCAAAGGATTCACCAAACAAGAAATATACATTGTGATATTTATTATTTACTTACTACCGGTATCAAAAGTTATTATAGCCGTATCAATTTTTACTATAGAGTGAATCCAGCTAATCTGTATTTGACGTCATCAGTTCATTGGAACCACTGTCAGAGTAGCTTTCGGTGAATGTATGCATTATTTTCAGTGCTATCCAGACTTGAGATCGAGAGCGAGATTGTTTCTAGCTACCAAGGTGTTTTATTTGTTTTTTTTTTCCTTAAAATAATTGAATTTGATTAATATTGCCAATGAACATTTTTAAAAAACCGTGATGACACAGCTTAGTTCTTTTATAGATTTGTTCTTATTTCTCAGACTATTTCAGTGGTAATAATATGTTGAAGCTCAAAGGTTTACGATTACTTTTATTAGTGGAATTATGGACAAAATAAATAAATCTGAAAAAAATATTTGTCGAGTTGTTAATGGTAGTTACCATAATTTGTCAAGATAAATCGATTACAGCACAATGATTTTTGGATCAGTTTAAATAATGAGGCAAGTGCCCCGGAATGAGTTTTAGATTACTCGAATGAGAAAAGTAAAAAGCATCTTTAGCAATATTAGCTAGCATAAGACACAGGATCGCATAAAAAGAAAGGACAGTGAGAAATGGGCTAGAGAGAGAGAGAGAGAGAGAAGAGAGAGAGAGAGGAGGAGGAGGAGGAGGAGGAGGAGACGGGGATTGAAATAGAGAGAAAGATGGAAAAGGTATTTATAGAGAGAAATGAAAAGAAATGATAGTTTTAAAGGACGTTGATAGAGACAAAGGAATTGGAAAAATGATTAATAGAGAGAAAGAGATAGGGA